>CAEGAG010065618.1:0-102815 GCA_903067065.1 Brachyrhaphis terrabensis
TAACAAAGGCTTTTGTATGGAACAAATTTCAGTAAGTGCGCCATTCTGTTTTATTACTTATAACTTAGTATGTGGACAGCTATGACTTAATTATGTGGTGGACTATAATAATAAAACAAAACAAAAAGCCAAATACAAGCTTGAGAGAATACACAATGTATCCAGAAAACTGTGGAATTACACACCTGTTTAAAAGATGAGATTTCAAAAAGAGTGATATTAGCTCTCGGTGTGTCTGCCGCCTTCATCTCAGCATTTGGGTCTTCAACAACCTCATTAAATGACAACATTATGTTGTTGATCCTCTGCATTTCTTACACTCTGCTCTTCATCTGATTTGCTCAAGAACAGTATTTAAGTTGAGCTGAATATTTTTTCTTATCATGCTTATATACATCCACCTATCCTATTCTCTCCTCGGAACCAAGCATATCTCTCTTCCTCTGGTACATTCACGGCTCAGCAGCAATATTCAGGCACCACTGTTGGAAACGTGTAAAGGAAGAGGAAGTGTGTTTGTCGGAGAGCTGCCATCCCTGACAGTGATAGGTGATGTCTGTCTGCCACTGCATCACCTTCAGCAGCAAGGTGACATTTAAAATACATGCTATTCCTCTATTTGTGTATGTTTTGCCATGGAATATCAAATTTCAAGGATGTGTTTTTTTAACAGTCTCCAGATATTCACTTTGCAGATTCAACTGCCTTGAGTTATGTATGGCTGGGATACTGGAACTGCTGAAGAGGCTGAACATTCAAGGCAAAAATTATTGCTGGGAAACATTTTGGGGGTTTGGAAGAGAAAGACATTTTTAAAGTTTTTGATATTTGAATTCTCTAAAACTACACACTGAAGCATCAATTTCAAAACATTAATTTGACTTACATTCTTTGAAATTCAGCTGAAAGTAAAGCAAATTTATGGAAAATAAAAGCTGCATTGAAATGCTTTTTATATGTACTTTTGCACCTTTTAAACCAATTTAAATATTTAGTCTTCTCAGGATCGCAATTAACATAATTGGTAGAATTTTTTCAGACATTTAGTCATTTGCATTGAATAGCTAATAAAATGAAAATTATTAAAACTATGTAAGGTAATTTAAATAAAAAATGGAACATGTGGCATAAGCTTGAAATTTCTAACAATAAGTAAATTATATACAGTTGAGTTCATTCAACTGAAATATGTTTCAGACAAGAAATGGAGCAAATAACAAAAACAATGAGACATGGCAGCCAAAACCAGCTAAAGCACATCCTGAACCATGATTGTGCTTTCTGGCAAAGACCTTCCTCACACATAATCTGTAATTACACTGAAAGCAGATTTGACCTGCAGATAGATAAGATATGACTAATGCCATAATATTAAAATGGGCAACAGAAAACCAAATGTTACTGTCATGAATTATTTTGTGTAGATGCTCCATGCTGAGCCCTGTTAGATGCCACCTGGGGGGGCGGCCCACGATGGCCATCCTTAAATCCACCACTGCTTCCAGGCTTTGGTTGTGCATTCAATTAAGGTTATAATATACTGTGTTAGAGTCAGCAGCTCCCTACTGTGATCCTACATTAGAAATATAAATGAGGGTAGAAGGGTTAGTCCAAAAATGTGCTGTGATGATGGAAAATAAAAGCGTTTATTGTAAATTTGAGTCATCTGTCTTTACAGAACAATTTATGTGTTGCTTAGATGAAGAAAAGAGTGATATGCTAAAAAGTCATTAAGGACTATTTAACAAGTAAATGTATCCTTCCTGGTGGCATCATCTACCCCCAACTGTGTTGGCTATTTTATTTAATAACGGACATTAAACTCTAAGTCACAGCTCTATATCATGGCCCTGTAATGGGGCTGCAGCTAGTTATAAAGTGATAAATAACTTATTGTTTCACGCTCTAATCAGCATTCACACTTCACACACATTAAATGTTGTTAATTTAAGCAATCATTCCACTTAAAGGCCAAAAGTTGAGAATGGCACATATTTTATTCTGCACTGTTGCAGAGCATTATATGCTCAACACATCCATCACAGGCTCCATATGACAGGGAACCGCATGTGTGTGTGATTGTGTGACATAAAGGCAGCCTGACGGCTACTAACTCACTTAGCAGCGGCAGATGTTGCGGAGCGGAGCGGGGTCTTGGTGGCCAATTCCCTCTGCGCCTTACTTCAGCTTCAATGACGCGCAAATAAACAGCTCAACACTTTTCTAAAATAGCTTTCCTTTACTCATCCCTTGTCCTCCTGCCAGTCTTACCTCTACTCCTCTGTTTAAACATAAAGCATAAAACTACTAACGTGTTTTAGTCTAAGCTGCACCAAGCTAGTGGTTTTCATCTGTAGCCTCTGATAGACAAGACCTGGACCCCAGCTCTTAATGGTGGTCGTTTTTAAGATTTAAAGTTTCTGCATTCCTCTCCATCTTCAGTTATTTTTGGTGCCTTTTCTTCTGACACAATCTGGTCTCTATCACCACCTTTTTCTTTGTTATGAAATTATTTTCTTTTAAAACTAAGTGCAGCTTGCAGCACCCTAGACAACTTTTTTGCAGATAAGAGCCCTCACTTCATCTATTGCTTGAGTTTGAACTTTTTTTGCTTTTTGCAACTTTTTCTCTTTGTATCATCTTGAGGATTTTCTCCTGTCACAAACTTTGTTTCCGCATTTACTTTTTTTCTGTCTCTCTGCAACTTTACAGTTCAGTCTGATGTTTGTTTACAGTACTGCAGCTTTCGTTATTATTGCATTATCATCCATTCAGCAGAAATCCAATCCCTGTCTTTGTAAGCGTTATCTGACATGCCTGAACATTTGTGTTAACATTCTGTAACACACACACATACACAGATTTTTTTCTCCACCTCTCCATAAGCTGTGTTTTTTCAATGATTGTCTATGCGTAGACAACACTTTATTACACACCTCTTGTTTTCTCTTTTGCATCACTGAAAGCTTCAGCCCTAATCTTCAGATTTACGCAGGATTTGCATACATTCGTTAATAGCGTCGGGAGCGCAGCGTCAACACAAGGTGCTTAGACAATGTGAATTATTATTAGGGTTTCAGTCATTCCACTTAATGATAAGTCAATATTTAGACCCGCCAATGAACTAAAGATAAAAATGTGTGTTGTGGATTAGTAAATCCGAGCTCTCTAGGAGACCAAAGCCCCTCCACAACTTTAAACAAACCAAACACTTTTAAATACCTGAATATATTACAAGGGGTGTGGAACCAAGTGCACAGCAAGTACATGCATTCAGAGCATTTCATTAAGCCTTGCAGACCCTCTGCTTGTTTTACAAATGTGCATCGTTTGTAGACTTCAACGAGAAAACACACCAAAAGGTGTTGTTCTCAATAACACTTAAAAATTAATTTTATTTCTACTCTCCCGTAGGCATGCATGCTGCTTGGAAAAGGTGTCTGTGTGCGCGCATGCTTGCACTTTGTGCTCCTCAGAGGCCTGACTACATGTCATGTCAAGAGATAAAATCAGAGAGGATTGACTTTCTCACAGTGCACAGAGTTCCCCTGTGAACACACACATATGGACGAGGAGGCAGCAATCACACTTGCATAATAAAAGAAGATGTACATGTTTTTTCCCAGAAGACCAGTTGTCCTATTGTCTTTGAGAGTTTTTTTAAACATTTTTTTTTTTTTTTTACAGCAACATTACCAGCTGGACTTGTTCATGAAAAAGTGTGCACATTAATTCATTGTGGTTCTCAAATGTACACAGTTTTCCCCTTCTAATGTGAAATTTACTTGGTACATCAACTAAAAAACGTCCGTTAAGAAAAGGTAAAAAAACCCAACAAAAATATCCAAGTACCTAATCACATAGTTTAAGTATGCAAACCTATAAACGAAAACTTTACTTCATTGTCAACATCCACTTTTCTTGTGCTCCTTGTGAAAAGGACAAAAAGGATCTCACTGTGCAAAGGTATCAGTAATGAGAACAGTGCACAACCTTGCACAGCATTGTTTATATACTATGGATGACTGAGATATTCCAACGAGGCTATTAAAAGGCCATCAGAAAGCTGCAGAGATTTCCAAGCAGCCTAATTTCAAGGACTTAAATTGAAATTAGGCATTGGAGTAAGAATTAGGTCATAAATTTCATTTTATAAGAAGCACATAAAGTTAAAAGAAATGTTCAAGCCTTCAATCAATTAGTAATTAGTGTTTAACATTTGGACTCCACAAGTTATTTAGTTCTCATTTGTACTGTGCTAGTTAGATTTAGCGTTACTTTGATTTAGCTGTTAAATATTTATTTATTTTTTTTACTTTCGAGAGTTTTACTTAAGCAGGTTCCCAGATAATAAATTAGATTCTTGATTTAACTGGTGATCAGGTTTCAATTTATTTTCAGCAAGGTAGTCATCTACCTTGGGTAATACAACTTTTTCAAATTTTTCAAGGACTGAAGTGGTCTAAAGTATGAAAGAACTTTAAGTAAGTTTAGAGATTGCTATTGCTGTGCAAGTAAACTTCTGAGTTTGAAGATTATAAATAAATATACATTTATTTATTATAAATAAATAATGTGGATAATGCCACATTATCCTGGCATTTAGCAACTAGAAATAATTTTAGTAATTCTAGCTCATCTAAAACAAGAAAGGCTTTGTCTGACTTAACTTTAGACAAAAAAAATAAATAAAATAAACGTTTATCTTTTTATTCAGTGTATGAATGTACACTGAATACACTTTTTATGATACAAAAAGTGGCAACATTTTATATTTAAAATCATGTTTAAAAAATATGGTTTAGAATAATTAACAAATAAACAAAATTGTCAATACATTTACTCAAAAAAAGTTACGTACTTATCTAATATTAATCTAAAACAGATTTTTGTAAAGACAGCACAACTGAAACATTATGTGTAAAAATATTGACACTGTGGTGATAAATTAATGATAAGTTAACTGACCTATAATGTGTTACAGCAGCAATAAGAATACAACAAATGCAAATACAACTTGGTCTGACTGTAGTGTCTGACAGCCTGTGCTTTTACTCTCGCCAGTCATTAAAGTAAACCTAATAGAAAAGTCATCATCATAAATACATTAACAGAGAGAAAAATGTCTTCCCGAGTTACGGGAGCACTTTGTCTTATAAAGCAGCCAGACGCTGCTGTTTGGAATGCACTGGTGTTGGCCATTTTCTAACCCATCAATGATGAGAGGCTTTTGGCAATGACATTCACACAGATATTTACACACTGGGAAACTGAGGAAAACTTACAGAAAAAAATAAGCAAAGAACCAGTGACGAGCCATCTAAACTGCAGATACATTCAGACACGTATGAACACAGAGACTTGCATAAAAGTGTTGAATGGAGGAAGTTTAAATAAGAAGTCTATGCACATCTGCACTCACATACAAGCAAATGCTTTCCCTCTCACTATGCAGCCAGTCTCTGAGTGAGCTAGCTTAACTACTGGGATAATTTCCCTCCAGCAAATGGTCACTGTGCCCTTGAAAAACATATTTGATTATTACTTTTTCTCCCCCTCCTCTTTTTTTCTTTTAGCATCATCACAGCCATTTTCATCACGCGCTCTGATGATGGCACGGCAAGGCGCGTTAAGATAACACCCCAGCACCGCCAGGCTTTTAACACTTAAACGGTGAAAAGGGATATTCAGATTTGTCCTTGAACGTTTGGATAGGGCCTGCTGGGCTGGGACAGAGGGAGGGAGTAAGTAAGAGAAGGAGTTAAAGAAACGCTCACAGTTTTAAGATTTACTCACTTTCAGGAAAAAAAAAAGTGAGGTGGGGTGAGCATTTATGGTAGCACCCACAGTGAGAAATGGGGCTAGTGAGGTTGAAGGGCAGACCGAAGAGTTGAGACGCTAGAAAGAAAAAGTGTAAAGGGGAAATAATTAGTGAAGCGCACAGTGAAGTGGGAGAGAGTTGGGACACAATGGGAGGCCGAAGGCTTCCCACAAGTTCCTTTAAACAACATCTAATCTCACTAAAGTCTTAGTTGCACATTCTATATACTAACTAAGACTCCAAATAAAAAAAGAATTAAATAAGATTATAAGTTGGTACTGAACCTGCAGCATAGCAGGAAGTACTGCGAGAAAAATGGCACTCTTCGAAGACAAACAGTGTTTAATAAACTTGAAAGTGAAATCGAATGCTGTTTGAACAAACAAGCAGATTTGAAAGGAAGGGATTTAGCACAGAGACTTTGTGTGATTGTGTAACAACTGGAGAGATGGAGGGAAGGATTAGAGCACATCTCAATAACACACCAGAAACAAAAAAAGTGTGCAACAGCAAAGTTAGGTTAATGTTACTGAATGGTTTCATTAATCAGCCACAACATTATAACCACTTACAGGTATGAGAAGCAGTGATTCTAGCCTTGTTTTGTTGTAGTCATGAACAGAGTACTTTTTGTTGTATACTGATTATATTATATGAAGTGCAACTGAACTATTCACAAAATCAAATAAAAGTAGAGTTTTTCTTTTTTCATATAGCTGGCTGTAAAATGTGATGAACAAGCAACAGAGAAAACCACAGACTTGAGAGGATTTTGAAGGAAAGCCCATTCCAAAATTTGGGGGAGACTCAAGAACTATCAACTAGTTTTTTAGTTGGTACTTCCAGAACTATCAGACACAGGTATAACCAAGACATGGGCTACGACTGTGATGGGCCAGCTGTTAAGCCACTAATGGCCTGGAGAATTTCAGATTTTCTCAGCTGGGCTACTGAGAAAAAGAGAGGATGTTTGGTGGTTCAAAGTCTTCTTTTCCAATAAAAGTATATTTTGCATTCCTGTTTGGAGGCCGAATGGAGTGGCAAAGAATCCAGGTTGAATGAGATCCAGTGTGAAGTTTCCAGAAAGAGTGATTTGGCAAGCAATATTCTTTGATGGTGTTGATGTGTTTTATCAAGTTCAAAGCTAGTGCAAACGGGGATTTTACAGACGGGGTGTCCAACATTGACCCTCAAGGGCCAGTATCCCGCAGGTTTTAGTTCTCTCTCTGCTGGTAGATACTGCCTCCTCAGCGTTTGAATATTTTGCAAAGGCTTGTTAACAAGCCAACATTTGATCCAGGTGTGTTGAACCAGGATGAGAACTAAAACATGCAGGATACCGGCCTTTATTTTAGAGCATATGCTGCTACGCTATATGAAGATGCTGGTTCCAATGTTGTATTAAAATAAGATACTCTCTGAGAGATAGTCATAAAGTTTACCATATTGAAACACCTCATAACGAGAGAAGATAACCTTAAGGTTTATGAACTTTGATTTCAGCTTTTTGCAGATGGATTTTTAAACCATAGAAGAACATGTAGGACTATTTTCAAAAACTATTTTGAAAATTATTTTGAAAGCAAAAAAATCAACTCTTCTTAAATGGGTACAAACTCAAAAGATATCAGGAGAAACTCGATACTAGAAATCTCAAATCTCAAAGTTAGATTTAAAACAAATTAAGATAAAGGTGAAACTCAATAAAACAGAGTTTAGATTTGTTACCCTGGAAGCGTGAAGGTTTCCACATCCATGTTTCTCTACAAGTGTGTGTGTTTATATTTAACTGTGGTTTTGTGTTGATATGAATACTGGCGTGTTTGTGTACATGTGCACATGTGCGCACAAGCCGGTATGCGTATCTGTTGCCAGACAGCTGTCTCCTGGCATTGCTGTTCCCCTGCAGTGTGTGTGTATGGTTGTTGACAGTGTGGACGGTAATGTGTGATAGATCGCACTTCAGGGACCCCATAATCACATCAGCCTAACCTAGTCTATCAGCTGGGCACAATGGGATACCCTTCACTCCTCCTTTAATCTGCTCCATCTACCTCTTCACAATTATTCTGTTCTTTCCAGCTCTCACCCCTACTGACTTTAACCCTCCTTTATCCTGGTATTTTAAATATTTACTAGCTAGCGCTAGTTCTCTTTAGCATTTTCTTGAATCTTCTGCTTCTTGTTGTTTGGAATTAAATTTGTATTTTTTGTACAATGTAAATATTGCAATGAATTCTGTTTGTGCAGGTTTTTCTCCTCAACTTTACACCAACTCAGCTTTATAAATCTTACTTTATCATAAAAGTAAAACAAATTATCTTCAGATGAAATAGGACAGAGTAATGAGTGCAAGTGATGCCAAGGTTAAATAAACTATCCTGCTGTAGCGCGGCTGCATGCATGATGTGTGTGTGACTCTTTGGAAACCGATGAGTTGGGTTGAGGTTGCATAGCTAGCCGCAGCGCTCCCCAACTGTGCATAGCACCCGGCAAATGGCCCTTAGCCTTGCTAGCACTCCTAGCTCTACGATCCATCATACCATATGCTCTCAATAGGGAAGCTAACGCTAATGACTGATGAGTGAATGAGAAGGAGGGAGGGTGACAAGAAAGAAGATAATATGGAAGAAGAAAGAAAGAGTAAGAGACCAAGCAAAGAATAGACTGATTAATTAGACAAAACCAAAGGTGACATCAAAGATAAAAATGAGATGGAAAAATAAGTGAAAGAGGAAAAAGAAAAAGTTGAGATGGAGGGGAGCATATGCACTCCTTGGGAGGCCTTTTCAAGTGAAGGATGACCATAGAGACTACTCAGTTACAAGAAAGAAAAGAGGATGTGGTTCTGGAGAAGAAAAGAACAAAAAACAACATTATCAATCAACTGAAGAGGTCAAAGGATTGTAACTTTGTCTAGAAAAAAGACAAAACTTGAAGATTCTCCAGGATAGTGTTATCTACAGTCTATCAAGAGACTAAACAGAAAAATCTAGTAACAGACAAGAAATCAAAAAAAGAAATCTTGTAGAGTTTGTCTAATCATGCATTTATTTTGTGATAAGTAAATTGATGAAGCAGAGATCTTGTGTGCGCTTGTAATTGTGTGTGTGCATGCGTGAAGAATGGCTGATAGGCTAATGGAATACTATAAGCCTGCCCATATGGGGCCATTGTTTATAGGTGATGAATAGAGTCCACGTGTCTTTATCTGGCATTCAACACAAGGCAAACCCTGCCGAGGGCACCCTGTTGACTTCGAGTGTGTGTGTGACTGTGTGTTTAATATGTGTATGTGTGTGACAATGAGTGTGTGTGAGACAAAGAATGAGTGTGTATTTCTCCCGCTGTGTGCTTGGCAGTGCCCTCAATGGTGCCATCCTGAGCGCATTTCATCATCATCTGCCATGACAAAGATGTCTAATGACACACACGTACGTTGACACCGACACATAGACACACGCACAGTCCCATCTGTGCCGTGGTATCTGGGTGCTTTGGGACACTGCGGGAGAGGAGGACAGGGAAACGACCCCACGTTCCTGCACCATGTGTCTACCTCTCAACCCATTCTTATCCTCTCTTCTATTGTTTGTCATCTTCTTCCTAATTCTCTCATCCACTCACTCTCATAAACACAAAGATACCACCAGGAATTTGACCCTGACAAAACCTCTTTTTTGCATCAGAGTAACTAGTTTTCTAAACAAACGGTCTTTTGAGCACAGCACTTAAGAGTGAAGCACTTTACTAGCAAACTTTTTTGGGGAAAATTCTAGGTGGTTGCATATTCAGTGGAATCCTAACCCATTTTGAAACTTTTGCTGCTTCTATAGGACTACATGTGTGGTTTTCTCTGCCACACACCTGGTTTATATGTATGTACAGCATCATCACAGCAAACCAAGACATCATCTACGATTTTGCCTCCACAGCATTGGACCCCGTAGCCATCATGCAGTCTCCCACTGCAGCAAAGCTGGCCGCCTGTCATGGAATAAGGAACCCCCCCACAGCAGCTGTCACCGGGCCCCACAGAGACCCGGCCCTGCAAGTGGTCAGGACAGCAGTATTCATCTAGAAAGACAAGGACAGATGAAGGAAAGACTTGAGCAGCATTGAGAAGACTAGACTCAAACCAAGTGGAAGATAATTAATCAGATGTTGGTGCAAACAAAGCAAGTAAGAGAACATACTGGTTTTTACAGGAACATAGTATCTTCCACAGCACTGATGATTAGGCAGAGATGGGACAAGTTTGCCATTGCAGCAAACAGGGTGGGAGGAATCATCCCAACCAAAATAAAGCTCATCACAACAATGATGATGTGGCTTTCTTGTGTGTAGTAATCCATTGCAGCATATCTGCTTAACACACAAGGGCATATACACGGGGGAAAAGTTTATTTTTGAAGATCAATATAGAAAAATCTACATTTTCAAAGCATTTATTTGTTCATCATATTAGCATATGGAAATAAAATACTGTCTGTGGCTCTGTATTAAGGAAATACACTGCTTTACAAAGAAAAAACTTTAGACCTGTGTTACATCTGTATTTATTTGCATTTTAATTATCTTTTTACTGTGGTCAGCATATCCTTACAGTGTTTTTGAAATAATAACTTACATTTAATAGTAAAAGATAATATATATATATATATATATATACCTGTGTTTCAGGATGAAAGCAGGAAGACCCACACATGCTGTGACCCACAGGACACTGCAGATAGGAACATTTAAACCTTAAACCACCACCACTGTCAGAGGACGGTGTTACCCCTGTTGACCTATCGGTGCATGATCTAAGGGTCCGTCTTAAAACCTCGTAGCCCAGCATGATCCCACTGGGTCTGCCCGGATGGGCCCAATCTAATCTCACCACTCTGTCAGAGGAGAGGTGGAGGGAAGCAAAAACAAAGTGAAAGTGATAGGCAGGAGTAAGTGTCTCCTTCACACTTCATTTTCACAAATGTACACATGCAGTCACACACACACTTTCAAACACAAATGCAGTCATGCATGGTTAATGTCTGACAAAGTTGAGCTACAGTACCAAGGTGTGTGTATCTTTATACACTTTAAAGTATTGATTTTCTTCCTTTTTTAACGCTGACATTTTAGCAAGGAAAATGATCTGTGTTCTAACACGCAGTTACAACCTGCAGAGTATCCTGGGCATCCTGAAACCCTAACCTAAAAATATCAACATGAAAAAATGGTTTGCAATAATTTTCAGTTTTTCACTTGTTGTAAAGCGTAATACATAACATTTAGGTGTTCTTTTTAGTGACATTTATATTATACTGATGTCAAATTCAGCTCCAGTCAGTTTTACTAATTTCATGTATTTTTACTTTCAAAATTAAAAAACACCCCCCAAAAAATCCTGAAATGCGTCAAAAAATGTCCTGTGATTTTATAATGAATGTCTGTTGAAGACTAAGTAAAGTCAATTCCACATCAGGGTAAGACGAAAATCTGTTGATTTGAAGGAAAACGGGAGTAAAACAACAGGGAAATTTAGCTCAATTGCTCCAAAAGATATTAAGAATGAATACAAATATTTTGTTGGCTATTTAAAAGACAATAAAAATCAGCCAAGAATAAATATTAGATAATAAATGGATGTGTAGCAAAACTTTAAATGTGTTTTTATCCTGGAAAAACAAACTTGCAGTGAAGATTGACACAGAACTGACAGACTGAAACACTTTTAGTGTGAAATTACTCAAAATCAAAGTTAAATAATCCTGATTGATAGACAAGAATATTATTAAATATGTCCAGAATTTTATCACTTTTGTAAAGTAAATGTTCCTTTACACACTGCGCTACACAACAGCACATAAATTTTGAATTTGAATACCAAATTATTAGCATAATTCTTAAATATATTCATAAACACAGGGAGTTGCAAAATAAAAGCCATAAAGTATTTTGCACTACTGGGCCAACAAATAAAACAAAACACATTTTACACCAACATTTTTATTATTATACCCATCAAATTGTACTCACCAAGTATTAATTAGAATTTTCACACAATAACCAGAAATAATAAAGGTGAATTGCTGTCATAAAGTAAAGTAGCGTTCAAGTTTAAGAGTAACAATACTCATAGTTCACACCTGTATTACCTGGGACTGATCACTTGTGCGTGTGGGCTGGGCAGATCAGCTGGCAGGTCTTCTACTGTGGTTGTTCTGGTAATATTACTCCGAGTACATGCATATACTGTGCACACCTCCACCTGAAATACACTTTATATTAGATGACATAAACATTATACTGCTGAAATTTTCTATTTTCTATTACATTTGATTGAATACTTGTATATTGTAGACTGTAAAAGGCAGCAGGTCCCCCAGAAGGTATGAACCGGAGCTGTTGTCTACACCGCCATGAAGACGATCATTAACGTAGATGCCGTAACCAGTAACTGCTCCGTTGGGTCGATGAGGAGGGAACCAGAGGACACGTGCAGTGCTGCTGTTTACTGGAACCACTTCAGGGGCAGACATCCCTTCTGGCTCTGAGAGAGGCATAAGAGGGACACATAAAAAAAGTAATTCAATGAAAAAAATAAAATAAAAATAACATGAGACAAAATAAAAGGTGACAATCCCAAAAATTATCTGGTAGAATCTGTAGAATCAATAAATCCAGCAGTTCTGGTCTGAACCAGCAGATACACCAGTGAAAGAAGGAGGATTCACCGATTCTACTGGGCCTAGTAAAAGTATTAATACCCATTTAACTTTTTTTGTTGCAGTACATCCATAAACTATGATGTACTTTATTGGGATGTGTGATAGAAAAGCACAGTGGCGCAAAGTTGTGAGAGAAAAAAAATGAGGTGAAAATCTTAAAAGTGAGGCATGCAGAAGATTTCTGCCCTATTTGCCCTGATACCTCAAAATAAAATCAAGTGCAACCAACTGCCTTCAAAGTTGTGTAAGTTAAGCTAAGTACAAAACAGTTTTGAACATCTCACAGGACACTGTTCAAGGAGTATGGTACAACAACAAACCTACCAAAACATGACAGGCCACCTGAACTGACGAGTCAGATAAAGACAGTATTAATAAGAGAACCAGTAAAGAAAGCCACGGTCCACTGGTTACATGGATCTGTAGAGAGTTGAGACTTCAGAGGGAGAATATTTTAAAACTATGATTATTAGTTGTGCACTTCCCAAAACAGGGCAAGTCTACAGAATGGGGACACATTAAACATGTAGAAGAAGGTGGCTTATTCAGATGAGACCAAAAATCAACTCTCTTGCCTATGTGCAGAATGCTGTTTGTGGCAGGAAACTAACAGTGCACAATGATTATCACACTGAACACACCATGCCAGTGGGCATACATGGTGGTGACTGCATCATGGTGTTGAATGATTTTATTATATAATATTTTACCACCAAGAGGAAAGCAGGTCAGAACAGATGGGAAGATGGATGGAGCTAACTGCAGTACAATACTAGATGAAAGTTTGTCAGAAGTAGGAAAAGGCTTTTGACTGGGGCTGAAGTTAATATCACATTGGGACAACGGTCCAAATAACACAGCTGGGGGTAAAATGGGATGGTCAAGATCTATATTCATTAAGTCAAAACAGTCCAGCACAAGTCCAGACCTGAATCTGATAGTGAAGCTGTGGTGAGACTTCAAAAGTGGACAACAATTTTAGTTTCTACATTTGTAAAAGTGGAAGAAATCCAAAAAGACCATCCTGTTAAAGGTGGTTCAACAAAGTATTTACTCATATAAGTGCATATTACCAATTTTTCTTTGTAAAATATTTTGAAAACTTTCATCAGTTTGGTATTAATATTTTTTTGCATGGAGCTGCACCTTATACTTCACCATTCAGTAACTTTAGAGAATGAATAACATTTTACTCTGAGGTGGAAATGAGCTATTTTATGTGAAATGATGTTCAGAAACAAAGCTGTAAGGAAAACAAAACAGAGAGGAGCTCAAATAAATGAGGTAAATGATCTGTGAGGACGGTTGGTCTGAAAAGAGTAATCGTACAGAGCTCTTGTATTATTCTAAGTAAAAATGGAGTTGGCTATGAGAAGTTAACTCAATTCATTTCTTGCCCTAAATTTCATTTACTGCAGAACGGCATTATCTGTGCAATGCTGATCGCTGAGCTTCCCTCTCTACACACATGTATTTTTCTTGCCAATTAGCTCTGATGTGAGCATTGCCCTATAGATTGCAGGCCACCTTAGGATGGTTGGTAGGGTTGAGCTACATTAGTTAAAATATATTAGGCCTATTAGGTGTATGTGTGTGTGTGCACACTCGTAGTTGTAAAATAATGAAATTACCTCAGTAGCCCTCTCAGTTAAACGAGCCATGCTTTGCCTTTAGCACCTAATGATTTTCTAATGTTTTTAATGCACTTTTTATTATACGGCTCAGATTAGAGAGAAAGAAGGAGGCCTGGGACATATGATATACCTAGAAAGGAAAGGAACTGTGAGGGGTGCAGAGAGAAAGAGATGTCTGTCCAGAGTCACTGAGAGGGAAGTGAAGACATAAATATAACAGTGCAGAAAGTGACTCAAGATTTACGATTATATGGAGGCAAACTGTAGCAGAGTGGGATAAGCAATTAAGAGAAATGAAAAGTACGCATAACTGTTTAATACGTTTTGCAAGCTTTTTTGGAAAATATCAATATATCCAATAATTTATATATTTGATTCATATTCAGCTCAATATTATTTGTCAAAGTTCTTGATTTTACATCCCAAATAAGTCATTTTATAAACTTTAGAAACAAAATCATACATCTAAAACTGCAAAATGGCTCAATTTGAGTAAAAAAAATCTTTTATAAAGACTGAAGAGTTAATCAGAATCTTTTTTTTTCATTATGAAAGAATTTCTGTGGTGTTGAAAAAGACATTTTCATCCAGTTTGAAATGTAGAATATGGTTTGCTTGTACAGATAGCATGAGTGCAGGTTGTGTGTGTTTGTCCATGGTGCCAACAAGCAATTTACAGCACCTCGAATCAGCCTCACACACACTTTGTATTGATTTCATGCCTCACTACATGATGTGTTTAACATCCCCTGTGAAGCACAATGTAGCAGAGAAATGCATGTTAACCCGAACACCTCTCATGGATGTAATGATTCATTATTGTATGTACACAAATAAAATGTTGTGATTACACCAGCACCAGTGGACATTAATCATGTTAAAATAGAGGGTTGTTGAAGTTTTTAAATCAGGCAATATTTCTTTATGCTCTTATTTTCTCCTACCTCCATCAGCAGTGGTGACGTAAACCACTGATTTAGTTGTATTGTGTGCACCATTGAACACCTGTAGTGATATCAGGTATGTGGTGCTGGGCCAAAGGTCTCCTATTACAGTCGACGTGACATCAGGACCATAAGCCATCACTGGACCCGTCTCGGAAGATGTTACTGTGATAAAAAATGATTCCACCTCTCCCTGCAGGTCTTGCAGAGCTGAAAAACACAAGATAATAATAAAGGTGGGGGATCAGGTAAAAATTCCCTCTCTCTGTTCTATGCAGTTCTCTATAATTTTCTTATAACATTTTACCGTGAAAGTGTTTGTATCAAAATGTTTAATATAATTTTTAGGTACATAAGAACAGAGTTAAATGAAGGACACCAAAATTTTAGTTGAACAATTCACATGCAAGTTTAAAATGCATCTTATGTTCTATTTTTTTGGCACAACCTTTATGAATTAATGTTTTTTATTTTGTTCCCTAAACTTTTCACAAAAAAAGTGTGGAGCAGCACCTAACTCCAACCTTCAGAGGTTGTGTGCGTGTCTGCCTGTGTGTAGTGTGTTTTAATTGTGTTCATTTCCAGGTTAGTCGTCGCATGTCTAATATTCACAACGCTTTAAATTTTTGAGCAAAATTTTTGCAAAAACTAAAGACAAACTTACTAATAAATCTGTGCTTTTGTTCAATCATTTAAGATGTGTTGATGAGCTGATCTGTAAAGGCATGTGTTTGAGGAAGTGTGTTATGAACAGAGAGGGTAATCTTACAAGGTTTATTCCAGTTGACTTGTACAGCTGTGTGATTGATAGCATGAGCAGACAAAGTAGGAGGCTTGAAGGGAACCCCTGCCATGGTCACTGCAGTAACAATATTTCCTGAAGAGTAGCCCACGTCATTATAAACCACAAGCTGGTACTGGTAACGGGTGAATCTGTGAAGAGACAAAATGATTCTTTTGATTAATGCCCCAACTGTCACAATAAGTTTGTCTTCAAGTGAAGTCAGTCTTTCAGTTTGAATTCAGTTCAACTCAGTCAATTTATATGAGGCTGATTCACAACAAATGTCGTCTCATGGCTTTTTACAGAGAAAAAAAAATATCTGCAGTAAGGGATTGACTTTTTTCCTCCAAAAAAACATGAGGTGACAACCAGTTTAGTGGACTGAGTAATTAACTTTGCAACAATACCTCTTTATGAGCCTGCATGTGGCAACATTGGAAATGAAAACTCCCCTTTAACAGGAACAAACCTCCAATAGAACCAGGCTCAGTACAAGTGGAAAAAAATACAAAAAATTTTTAATGTTCTCACTGTTTTTAAAGCTTTGTCCATGTATTAACTAGTCTGTTTCTGAAATTAACTGGATTATAATTAGGGATTAAAGAGAAGTGAAGATGGATGACGAGAAATACATACTTCATTTTCATGTAAATTTAGTTGCAGTTTTTCCTACCTTTAATTAAATAATGAAAACTTAAATGAGATTTTATTTTTAAAAATTCCTTTTCCCCCCTGCGCATGGGATGAGCTGACACATCTGCAAGTTGGTCAGGTGATTTTGAAAAAGGTACCTAAGATACATAAAAGACCCAGAGCAGTTCACCAAGGATAAAAGAAAAAAAAAACTGCAACCAAGTGGCGGACTGAGATTAAGGGACACTGTGTGAAACAAAAACAATTTAATTCTTTGGGATATTTGCTTAATGTATCTTTGAGCGGTATTAAAAGATCGGCATCAGCAGTCACTCTCCGATCGGCTCTGCACACACTGTTTGTTGCAGCGCTGCCATTTGCTCTAGAGCTCATTCCAGTAATCTCACCTGCTTAGGCCTTTATCTTCATAGAACAATTTGGTGCCGGAGTAAACACGGAACCAGCGATGGAGATCTTCGGAGGGGGGTGGGGAAGTGGCTGCTAATGTGGGGACCATGGCGACGGCCAGGGGCTGGTGGGTTTTACGTTTGAGCAACTTGTATCTGAGGGGGAAGATTTGAATAAAAAAACAAACACACACAGTTTGATGTTAAGGAATCCATCAACACACAAAGACTGTACCCAGTGCGCCGTTCAGACATGCACACACTCAAACTTCCACACTGAATTTTAGCTGACTCTTATCACTCATTTCCTCCTCTTGTGTTGTTTTTCATCATCTCCATTCATTGCCTCTGCTGTATCTCATCCCTCCCAACGCCTCTCCAGTCGCTGTTTTTCTGCGGGTTTTGTGTTTTCCTCTCCCTACAGTGATGCTAATTTCTGCTGTAATCAGAAGAGAAGGGCTTAACGCCGCCTTTTAACCAACCCACTTAGACAAACATACAGAGCTGAGCAGCGCAGAACAGAGAGAGCGAGCGAGCCTCATGCATTTTAATCACCTGCTAAGAAAATGGACCTTTATTTTAGGCCTAATCGCAGGAAGAGTCGAACAGGACGTGAACAAAGTGGACCCGAATGTGCATTAGTGCTGTGCAAACACCGATTATGAATGAGCAACACTTAGCTCATTAGTAGGGTACTTTTGTTAGCGACTTGTTAATGTGTTTATTCCTTTCTGCGTGCAGTTTTTCAGCAGCAACTGAACATCTCCAGAACATGCCTTTCGAAATCCACATCATGATATCAGTCCGTAAATTGAATTATTACAGACATAAATTTTACCTGATATTTGGTCCGTTGGGCCGACTTGGTGGTTGCCAGGAAATTGCCAGAAAAGATTCACTGACTGGCACGACTGAAAGAGATGCCAGGTCTTCAGGTGTCGTAGGTAATGTGGAGGCAGGAGTTGGAAGACTTTCTGTGCATCCACCAACATACCCTCCACCATTTGAACATGCCAGCACAGTGATGCTGTAATTTGTGTACGGCACTAGGTCTGTTACGGTGACATTGAACTCCAAGGAATTGCTAGTGTTATGAAAGATTCGGGGATCCGGGAGACGGATTTCATATCCATGAATCTCTCCATTAGGAATCAAAGGAGGCGACCATGTGACCTGAAACAAACATATGAGAATTTTGAAATGTCAGCTTTTGTTAAAATATAACATGCAAATACATTGGCAGGGAAAAGGTCATTAAATATTTTCTACAATGCCTTGAAAACTTGCAATTGAACACTTTTAGATATTGTCAGAGTACAACCACAAGCGTATATCTATTTTTTGGGGATTTTAAACAACAGACATAAAGTATCACATAATTGTTAAGTGAAAGAAAAGGGAAATTGTTATTAAAAAAAAAAGGATAGAATTCAGCAAATTCTGATGCTAATTTATATTCAGCACCAATGACTCAACACTTTCTTGAGTTTTTTTTTGAGACATGTCTGTTTCAGTTTTGCCCATCCATCATTGAATTTTGTGAATTTTTTTGTTTAATTTTGGTGTAATCTGATGAAAACACCTTCTTTGATGTTATTGTGTTGTCTCCAACACAACCTGGCCAAACATCACGATCACATTTGTAGTGTGTATGGATAACAGCTATTTAAACTTCATCCCACCTGAGAACTGGATCTCTGCAGCTTCTCTAGAGTTATTTTGGAGAACTGGGTGGTTCTCTAATTTATGATCCTGTTTGTTCACTGATGTTTAATAACTGTGAGGCCTTCACAGAACAGTTGACTTTATACCTATAATAAATTACATACAGGTTAACTATTTACTAATTAATTAACCTCAAAATGCTTGGTTTTATTTAGGGGTACCTGAGGAAAAAGATACTACAGATTTTTAGTTGTAAAGATTTTTTTTTCATCTTGTACCTTCCCCATTTCACATCAGTTTATACTAAAACTGCAGCAAAATTTAATGAAGAACTTGAGGTTGTAACATCTAGAGTTTGATCATTTTAAAAATATTTTTGCAAGGCATAGCAAATCCTCAATGTTCCCAATTGATTATTATTTAAATGCTGATGCTTTTATTAAAAAAAACATTCATTTGGTCTACATAATTATTCTTTACTAGTTATTACATGTATAACCTTTATGTACGCACGATTAAGTGTAAGAAAATCTGTATATTGGCATCTCAATGCATCGTTTTGTCAGATTAAGGTGGAACCAGCAACCTGGGCAGTAGTGAAAACTCTATTAGGATGGTCACTGTGTGTCCTTAGCAGTCTTGTAGGAAAACATAACCTGACTTTGACTTAAGTAGAAGGTTTCTTTCATCACATTTAAACAGGGCACACACCAACAGGCACCCTCTCTCTCACACACAGGCACCATGCTAAAATAATGAAAGCTGCTCGTAATGGAATTGCTGCATGCAAAACAAAAGCTAAGCGCTGTGTCTGATTTGGAATCAGTTCAGTCTGTCAGCATTTTAAAGCTAGGACAAAGGTAAATGCTAGACATAAATGATGGCACACACATGCAACAGATGCTTCTCACAAAAACAAGCAGGTTTTTACACACAAAGTATTTTTCACTGTGATAACTGGATTAATGCATTGATACTGAGATGAGTAGCAACAAAGTTTAGATATTATGCATATTCAGACACATACACACACTTAGGGAAACACACTGTCAAGAAATGACTTAGTAAACAGCTTGTTAATACAAGTCCAGGTGATTAAGTGGTCAATGTTGATGAGAATATTATGAATGAATGTCAAGACTAATTATTTATCATGCAACCTTGATATTTTAACAAGTGACACTGAGAGATGATACAGGAGACACACACTCAGATGCATACACATGAGAAATACCTTCCAACTACAGAAAAACAATCACACACTCAAAGGCGTACAAACACCATAACTGGGGAGGGTCATTTTGAGTTAGGTAGCTCATTTCCCAAAGTGCGTGTTGAGTGTGCTCTGTGGTGGAAGTCATTTACAGATTGAATAGCTTGATGTAATCTGGTGATGGTGAAGACACCAGAGACCCTGACATAGAGTACTGGGGCTGAGGCCAGTCCGGTGTGTGTGTGTGCGTGTGTGTGTGGCTATTTGCAAAATGCAAGGCATGAAAGAACCGACAAAGTTTGCACTGAGCAAAATGTGTGTTGGTACATTTACGATTTTATTTAGAGAAGAACAATTATAAATTGTAATATCAATTACAATTAATATCAAACACCTCAAAGTTGGGATAAATTTTATTCCTTTGTTCTACTGAAACACTATGAAAACCAATGAATTTTTATAACAAAATCATTAATTTCAATATTGTGAACTTGATTAATTTAAATACCAACAATATCGAGAAAAAACATTTAAACTACATTTAGAGATTAAATCATTATACATGTGCCATAAAATTAATTAATTATTTCTGGTGTACAATAAATTAAAGCACCCTAACATTTCACTTTAAATGGCTAAATCAAAGCTAAATTTATTATTTCATAACCTACCCTGCTTAAAATCTCTCTAAACTTTATCCCAGGCATGTCAGGTGTTTTCCTTGGTGTTCTCTCAGTTCATTAAAGTTTCTGAAATGGCTTAAATTACATGCATATGTCACAAAGATGGTGACTCCAGAGTGAACATTTTATTTGAGTTGTATTTAAGTCCTAAAAACAAAGACTTTGAACTTGACTTAGACGTGTGGTCTGAGATTAGAGGCCAATTCATACTCTACAAAAACAGAGAAATTTGTGCTTTTACTCCAGGTGGAAAGAAGAACAAAATTGGACAGGGCATTTAATATTCATACCTCACAAGAATTCTATGAATTCCTCTTAAGTTTCTCCCACTGCAGCATTTGTATAAAATAATAGTTATACAGGAAGCAAAAAACATTCCTAGCAAATGACATTGTGAAGTAGATTTTTCTTTAAAGAAAAATCTACTTCACAATGTCAAACACAAACTACAACTTACTACCTTAAACTTGTGCTGCAAAAACAGAATAATGTAACTTTGTTCTGTTTTTGAAAAGTGTTTATAGACCTTTATCTAATTTAATAAGAAGTGAAAATAAGAATATAAACTACCTATCAGGAGTGCTTTAACAGGTGACAAGCTGCTCCGTGTATTTTACTTTGAAAGGATGCACTTGATTATTAGAATGGTTTAATAGCTTGGACTCATAATCTGTTCCTATTAGCTCTACTTTCGTAATGTAGCACTACAGTAGTGTTTCTGATCATTACATTATAGGACTTTGGACTGCTTCAGCACAAAAACTTGAAGAAATGTGAAAATATTCAAATGATACTTTTTGTTATCAATTTTTGCAAAGAAAAGATGTTTAATACTTTCAAAAATGTAAGATATGCAGCTCCTTCTGTTAGTAAAAATAATGTAAACACATGAAACTAAGTGGATACATTTTATACTTTTTACTTATCTTTTATGAGGATTTAGTTTAAATACTAAAAACCTGTACATTTGCAAGCCTTTTTTCACCATGTATAACTTTGTTAGATAGTTCTAATGACACTTTTAGTTTTTCTAAATCGCTGTATAAGTCTCTAAACTATCATCTGTGATGGTTTCAACGGACCTTTTCTTTATACCCTCAAAGTCTGTTTTTTTAGGAGAGAAGAAGAAACCATGTATATATTATTTGTTAGGAAGATATTCAAAATCCTCCAATGTGTTGTCAAGGTCAGTTGATAACCAGGAAGCGGCTTCCTGTCTGCCCAATTAGCAACAACCAGGAAGGAACGCTTTTCTTCTTAGACCTGTGACCCTTAAAGCTGAGCTGCTGCAGCAATGACAGGGGTGGTTCTGAAAGGATGACAGGCATTAGCATTTTTCTGCAGTTAGCATTAGTGTAGGGCTGTGAGTGCAAGTGTGTGCGCATCTTTTTGTGTGTGAGTGTGTGGATACATGTAATATTGTTTCAGTAGCTTTCAAAGATAGGCCTTGATGAGAGATTAGCCACTGGTGGAAATCCACTCCAGTCACTCCTTCAAAATGGCCGACAGGAAGGAAGCTGCTACAGACAGGGTCACAGCCCCTCCCATTTCTGAAGGGGACCTTGAGTTGAACGCTCCTCTCTCATTAAATCCGAAAAGGGAAAGACAGAAGAATCTGTGTGACATTGCTTTGCCTTTTTTACTCAGTCAATCCAACAGTGACTGAGAAGATTCTCAATGAAGCTCTACTTTATTATTTCTTTGGTTTAAGTAAATATAAACACGG
The DNA here is from genome assembly GCA_903067065.1 of Brachyrhaphis terrabensis. NCBI lineage: Eukaryota > Metazoa > Chordata > Actinopteri > Cyprinodontiformes > Poeciliidae > Brachyrhaphis > Brachyrhaphis terrabensis. The sequence goes on from CAEGAG010065618.1 coordinate 22,227, forward strand.
TAAAAGTTGCTAGATTACTCAGGGATATAAAACTGCAAAATTCCTTGTGAGGTAAAACTTTTCTGTATCAGCGACTTTCTTACTGAAATAAAACTACAATCCAATGAATAAGTATGTTCATTAATACCCAGGTAAGTGGGTATCTCGGCATTTAAAAAGAATAAGAAAGAAAGTAAGAAAATCCTCACTTGAAGCGACACTGATCCAAGAACTTTTACTCCTGGGGGACTCAGTCCAGCTGGACGAGAAGGTCTGGTTTTGACACTGACCCAAGGTCCTGTATGTATAAAAACATACAGCTTAAGAACAGTGTTTCAAACATAAAGGAGGTGTAAATATGAAACATCTCAGACTGAAAACAATAAAGTTATTAAAGTCTTACCGGTAGCCTTTCCAGCCAGATTGTGGAGCACAAGTCGATACTCGTAGGCCGTCCAAGGACTAAGAGCTGATGAGGAGTCGAGGAACGAAAGAGGGGGAGGAACTGGCAGAAGGTGGCCTACTGTGGAGGCTTGCTTTGTTCCGGCAACTCTGCGCTCAATCTCCCAGCTACAGCAAACACAAAATTCAGAATCACACGAAATAATAAATAAAGTCTAGGAGCTTGTTTCTTACCGTTCTAGTGGCCCATTGCTTCTTTCTGGGGAACCCCAGGACAAGAGAACAGATGTTGGTGTGTCAGAGTAAAGGTGAGGTGCAGGAACTCCTTCAGATGGAGCTGGGAGGGTCTGGAAGTACTGAGACCCCCCGGACACTGAGCAACCAACGATGGTGCATGCTTTCACCTGGATGACGGAAAATGGCTCTGTAATGTCACAGCGTTAAACTTTTTACATGATACTTTCTATCGGAGATTAGTAAAAAATTATCCTCAACTGAAGTTCTAGTTTCCTCTATTATTGGGAAACAAGAAAATATGTATGTGTAACATTATCAAGTCCAATTGTACATGATTATTCTACCACTATAAAAACATTTCAATATGTGTTACTGGAAAAATCAGCATGAAAAAGTAAAAAAAAATTTTTATTACATCTTCAGCTATGTTTTGACATTTATTTAGCACAGTGCTCTATTCTATAGTAATTCCTTTAGTACCTGGAGGCTGAACATTTGATAGGGATGCAGACTGAGGAAAGTGTAACTGGTGGTATTTCCAGGAACAGTGACAGACAGAGGAGTAGATCTTGATGTGTCGGCTAAAAAACTGGAGAAGGTGAATGGGTCTTGTGTGATGAAATGACCAGGATTGAAGCTGCTCAAAGTAGAATTTGGGGCTGAAAGTGAAAGGTTTGTTTCTACACTGCTGGTTTTGGGCTCAGTCGGTTTGAATAAGACAATATTGTGGCCAGTGCTCTCACTAGATGAGTCCATTCGATTATTTTCAACAGTACCAGGCCTTGAGGTGGAGAAAATGACACTGTGCATATTTTTTTTAGTTGTGCTCAACTTGTTATCATAATCTGCAGAAGATGTAGAGTTGAGGCTTGAGCCTTTTGGTCTGCTAGGATCTGACAATGTCAGGAAGTTGAAATCTGAATGTTGACGTATCCCATCAAAGCTGGGCAAGACACTTGGCTTAGAAGACAAATTTGAGGTGTATGTCGATCTGGTGCTGGGGACTGAGTCAGGGTTATGATCTGAAGAAGTGATGGAACCTGAGTAAAGATATAGTGTATAATTTGTAATGATGCCATTTGTTTGTGCAGGAGGATCCCAGGTAATTAATGCACTCCGTGACAGAAGTCCCATAATGGCCGGTGAGGCTACAGGGCTTGGACCTGCAGAAAAAAATAAGAAAAAAATAAAATATTATTTTAAAAAAGCAAGAGAGAAAAATGAAAAGCAGGATTATTTCAAAAGAGTTAAAATATAAGACAGCAACATAACAAAAAACACCAAAAGGTAAAGAGTAATTTTGAAATCAATGTTCAAGGGATTACTATTAATATTCAAATTTTTTCACTTTCTTTCGCTAAGGCAATAAATAAGTGGGATTAAAGTTTATGGTAGTTACAATTTGAGGCTAGGCTGACTAAACTAGAGGAAATATTGTTAATCCACAATCAAGACATCCACAAAAAAAACATCAAATTATTCAGGTTTTAATGGCTGAAAAGATTCAGTTATTTATTTATTTTCAAAATTAAGTTTAGCCAGGATGGCTCTACATGAATGGTAAAAAAATTAATTGATGACCCTGCCTAGTGGAGCTATCTGCTCAGAATGATTTAAGGGATGAATCATGAACCAATGTTTCTATGTGCCACATTAAAGAATGGAGCAAAACTTGATTAAAACATATTCTCACTGCTGCCAATATATATTTTGATCATTACAGCTACAATGACAACTATAAAATGTATTTCAAGTTACTTTGATTTTATTACATAGACTTAAAGAGAATAAACAGCAGTTAAAAATGGTGATAATCTCTGCTTAATGTGCAGAATATTATACTTATAGGCATCTGCTTTTACAGTATTTATTGTAACACTCCAGGTACAATAAAATGAGATCAGCTGATAATCTGGGTTATCTGTTCGTTGGTCCTTAAAAGTCATGAAGCACGTAGTTTGACAGCTGTAGTTTTAAAAGCAGCAAATGTGGGGTGGTGTTGCTTTCGGTTCCACAATTAGCATAATTTGTCATTCTTATAAGCATGCAGGAAAAAAATAGTAACCATCTTTAGGCCAGCTGACCAGCAGTATCCAGAAGCAGCTTCATAGAACTAGAGAAAACTCTGGTCACTCAGTTTCTCTGGTTTTGTATTTCAACTGTAGAGCAAGAAATATAAAAACCTTCGCTGCACCTTGACACCAGTAACCGTCCTATGCTGCTTATGCTATTTTCAGTGAGTGAGACTGTGGCTTAAAGTCTTCTAAGTTAAAAAGAAAATAATCCTTTTAGAAAGAGGCAGAGAAACCCATGGACAAAAAGTCACATGACTATCACATGACTATGCCAGGGTAAAAATGAACATGAGACCAGGAAAGGAAATTTCACTTCATGGAAGCCTGTTTGAAGGTAATCCCACATCCTCCTCCTCCCCTGGCATTTACATCCCACTGTACTGCTCTATAATGGACATACACAGCGACACACACTATTCCTAACTCACACATTAACTCACATGCCCACACCCACAGAGATGCAGTATAGCAGTAATGGTGCTGTGTGAAGGGCAAGCAGATCAAGGTGACTGAGCGGACTGAGGGAGCGTGCTGCGCAGCTAAGTGCTACCGCTAACCGCTAACGGCTTTCCCAGATGGTGATGTGTGTGTGTGTGTGTGTGTGTGTGTGTTTGTGAGGGATAGGCAGAAAGGAATTGAGTGAAATGAGATTAGCAATTGTATGAGAGCATAAATTCATTTGAGATTAGGTATACGTGCATGACATAGACATGTCTATGTGCATGCCTGCATCTCTACAACTAGACAGTAAACAGTTTGCACTTTTGCTACATTATCAATTGATTCATGGGACCAACTACCAACAGACTAAGGTGCTAACTAATGCCTTTAGATTTGAAGTTCCAAACACGTTAAAATATTAACACATTAAGTTCCTGTTTTTATTCCACTTTAAAAAAAACGTGTAACTTGTATTTTGAATGCAGAAATTGACAAGAAGATAACTTTAATGTGTAATGTCAAGGCAATAATGTCGACACATGCTTCAAGCACTCACTAGAACTAACAGTAACGACAATTATACCACATAAAACATGCAAGGAACAAGACACATATTTTTAACAGGAACATTAAGAAGTTTAAAATTAAAATATGTTTAATTTAGTTATTTTCTGAGGTTAGATTGTTGTGATAAAATGATCAGTTTGGTAGAACTGTGTTTGCTTACAAGTCAAATTTTAGCAAGATTTCAGCAGCTATAACCTAACCACATCACACCTACACACACATGCAATGTTTAAGATAAAACATTTTTTATTTCAAGCTTTCTTTCTTATACAATCATCCTTTGTCCTCCTCTTACCACTTCTCCCACTTTATCCCGTTCTCTGTCTCCCATTTGTACTTTGTATCAGGTCTCTCTTTCTCCCTCTCTCTGGTCTCCAACTACATAAACAATGCAGGAAGCTGACCTTTTAGGTTAACAGGTTTTTATGCTAGCTCTACTCAGCACTCACACTGATTCAATTACCACCAAAGGTCCACTGAACCCAACGAATAACCAAGTAGCCCATCTCCCTTTCTCTGCATGTCCATGCCAGAGTGCTTCCCTGCATGCTTGCATATTGTTGTGGATGGTCGAGTTTCTGACTGTACGTTGAATGTTTAATCAGACAATGCATTTATTTAGGACAGTTTTTGTAGCATGGTCTAATTAAGATTCCTTACAGACATGCAAAAAACTGAGGAGACGAACAGAAAATGCTAAACAATTTTAAAACATCATTGATTTAAGTCACCTTGATCCAGTTCCCATCAACCACTCAAAATAGCCCTCGTTGTTGCCCCTATCCTCCCTCTCTCCTTCCTCCTCACCCTCTCCTTTCTCTCCAAGTGTTGAGTGTTATTTAGGCTTTACTGACGCGTGTAAAATTCTGCAATTTGAAGGGCTGTTAAGTTTTTCAATTGAAATGTTCATTTAAGATGCACTTGATGCTTTTTTTTTGAAGGGGAGAAGCTGGGAGAGGTGGAGTGGAAGGTGGATGCTAATGCTTTACTGGTTTCTGGAAAGAAGGAAGGAAGTTTTGGATTGAATTAGCTTCGTCTAATTTTTAGGACTTGCTATACTCTCCTTCTCACCTTCTTTGTTTCTTTATCCATCATCTTAAAATGTCCAAATGTCCCATACATTCTTAATCTTTTTGAATCTCTCTAGTCTTCTTGCCTTCTTGTCTCCTTTTTCTACTGCTTTCCTTTCATCCCTACATCCGCACCGTCCACCTTTACTCCTCCTCTCTCCAGTAAAAAAAAAAACACAGTAGCAGAAGGCTAAAACAGGATTGCTGGGCCGCCAAGCCTTAAATCACATTTATAAGGATTTGGTTAGCATAGTAATAACACAATCAACTGACAAGGGCTTGGAGAGGGGGAGGAGGTGAGGGAGAATATGTGTGTATGCGTGTATTTGTAAGTGTATCTGCTCGTTCATTCTTGTGCACACATACATGTGTGTATTTAACAGTCTACAAATGTTTAGTGTGTATATCTATGCATGTCCATGTGAGAGAAAAGAAGAAGGGTATTATTTTTAGCCCCGCACAGGGTCACAAGCATGTGTGTGTGTTTTGTGTGTGAGGGGGTGACTGGGCTTTTGAAGGTGATTCAAGGCTCCTAGGAGTCATAATGAGAACAAATGCTGAGCTTTACTGTTATCAAGATACTTACAACAAGGTGTCAAAACGTGACAAGTAATACGGGAGGAATTTACATTGCATTTCATATCTTTACTTTGCTGCAGATTATTTAAAGTCACTGCGGCTTTAGGATTCTCTGAAGAGGCGGTCAGAAAGAGGATGAGGTATGACCAAGGTCATAAGCTGGCATATCCCGACTATATGAGACTCACATGAGCCTTTAAGTAACTACCACTACCTTAACAGTTAAAAATGTCAATCAACTCCCTTAATATCCTTCACAGGCACTAATGATTTAGGATGATCTATTTAATTCAATATGTGTAACCTTTTGACCTAAACAAAGCGCAGAAAAAAGCAAGGTGTGGCTTTTAGAACTAAAACAAGGAAGTGGTTTGTTTTTTCTAGATTATCTACATACTGTAAGCGGTGACCATCATTACCTGATCACCTTGTGAATTCAAAGATATTTAGTCAGAAAAATTATACACCCAAAAAGCACTCATCTTGTCAATCAAGCGACCCATTAGCACCCATTTCTAAAAAATGTGTAATATGTTTTAGAAATTTATTGACCTAGAATTTCAAATTCAACGCTATCTTCTAAAATATTAAAATGTCTGTTCTTTCATCTGATTATTTACTCCTAATTGATCTTAATGTTACAAAGTCCTTTGTTACAGTTCTATCATAAAGAGATAAGTTTCACATTAAACAGAATGGCCTCTAAGCACACGACTCCACTTCTGAAAAAACAAAAACATGTTGAAGTTGTTTAAAGTTTGCTGCATGTCATAAAAAGGCTTTTCTACCAAGTATATTACTACGCTGACATTAGAATAAGCAATATTTCCTTTCAGTTCTTATTTTCTTAGTTATTTATGATTTACATTCTAAAGCTACACTTGTTCTACTTAAACTAGATGTTACTACCACCTATTACCTATTAACACTTATGTAGTGTTAATAAGTGTTATTACTCCTCAAGTCAACTTTTAAATTTAGACGCCATTTATCTACTACACTGAAATACAAAACCTTACTCAATTTAGTCTATTTTAAACACCATTTTTGTATTTATTCAGTTAAGAGGTAAATGTATTCAATTGATCTGATTTCTCATTATTGTCCTAACGTTTGTTAAATAAATAGCATATGTGTTCCAATTAACATCATTTGTCAAGATTGAAAGTACCTTTTGAAAATACCAATCTAAGCAAATACTAAACATACTTTTCACTTTTGGATTAACGTTTGTTTATTTTTTCAGTTTGTGCATAATTACTGTTTATAATGCATTTCACTTTATGAATTGAATTAATGAACTTTTCAATAAAATGTACATATTTATTTAAGTGTAGTTAAATATAAATAAGCCTCAAATAATAATAACAATAAAGTATTATATTATGTGGCATAGGTGAGGCTAAAAAAGAGACGTTAAGGTTTTAAAGAGGAGATCAGACTATGCAGTTGAAAACAACAGGAAATAACCCCTGAGATAGAGTCTAATATAGCTTAAGGTTCTAAAGGCAATGTAGATAGAATGTGGAATAAGGATGAAGGATTTTAGAAAGACAGAAGAGGAAGATTAAAAAAGAGGAGAATGCAAGCGGACAATATACTCAATCATGTTTTTTTTCCCACAGCCTCAGCTGTGCTCAGTCTCAGATGAAGGTAAAGCACCTATGACCACTTTAAAAGAGTTGTGAAATCCAGCTCAACCAACAAATAAAATTGTCATTAGCATCTGCTTAAACCTACAATTCATAAAAACAGATAGAAATGTGCTTCATGTTTTAAGCCTAAGCAAAAGAGATGAGCGCAAACAATTCAATGACAATCACAGCCTCCAATGAGCTGCAAAAACAAGATTTTTGCTCATCAACATTAGACTACTTACATTGAACTATCCCTTTAAGGACTAGACAAATAAAATCATCTACCACACTTGACATAGGAAAAAAAACAATATGAAAACATATAGACATGTCCTGTTGCTAATTACGTTCACACTTCTTTAAATAGGTAAAAATTTAGGGTTATGATTATTAAATACATTATTCCTCTGGAAATAACTGACTAAAATACAAGGAAAAAAGGCAGGGGAATGTTTTATTAATGCAGTCAGTAATTAATTAAATAACATGAATTCTTTGTGTTCTACCGTTACCTCTAACCTCGTCTCTGTAGCTTCTTCCACCTGTACTGCTCCTCTGTCTCATCATGCTACAGTTTAGTTTGGGTGATGAGGGATTACTCTTTCATGTTTTTAATGTTATTTAATGTTCTTACACACACATACACTCACATTTTCACTTTCTAAGACAGCTTTGCTAGGATCATTTTGTTCAAGTGGTGCTTTATTCTTACTCTTTATTCATATTCTTCGTAGCACTCTGAAATACGCACCTCTCTTCCAGTGCGTGCACAGGCGCACATTTACACACACAGACACACACTCTTAGATCACTTAGCTGGTGTGAACATGGGAGTAGACAGAGGAAAGGGAGCTGTCCAACACGGCTAGAGTTTATGTTCACAGGAGCCGTCTGTCTGTTCTGCAGCGACAGGAATTCATAGGGACCAAATTACATTAAAAAGATGGATATAAAACTTTAATGGAATGATAAAAAGGAAGGAAGGAGCATGGGTCTCTCTCTCTCCCTCTGTTCTGTCATTAGTCCACTCTTTTCTTCTTTTCCTCTTTCTTTTTCTGTTCCTCATATTACCCCATTTCATCTAGATTTTTATCTTTAGTTTTTACCCTATTTTTTATTCTACATCTTTTACTTTTGTAAAAAGTAACAAAACTTTCTTGTGAAACAGATAAAAAAGTAAGAAAAAGTAGAGAAAATAAAAGATGTAGTAGGATTGCTCAAACAGAATTTTCAGCTTATGACATAAAATTGTAGATATTTCCCAGATAAAACAAAGAGTGTGCAAATTTGAAAGTTACATTTTAAACCTTTTTAAACAAAAAGTCATCATGTTAAACAATTACTTTTATTAGCGACCTGTTTTGAGACTAAAAAGAACTTTACTACATTTTCAAAAATAAATGTATTAGGGTAATTTGCTAAGGATCATACAATATCAAACAGCTATTCTGATTGGAAAACAACTTACCTGTTGATAAATTTAGCAAAATTATTTTTTTATCAGTCTGTATAAGAATCGTCATACCATACAGAATCTGTTTTTGAAGAGCTTACTTGTTTACCTTCTTGTAAGTCATACTGATCTACCACCGTTTAAATTATTTTACATAGCAAAGTCTGGCTACAACCAACACATTTTTTCTTGAAGCATTTTAAAATGTTGCACTTTTTCTTTATCCAAATAATCCAAATTTCATAAATCTTAATGTAATATTGTTAACATTTTGTGAGGACTGCTGGGAAACTGATGAATTTAGTATGGTAGTTCTGTACTTCCAGTGGCAAAGTTAATTATAATAAGTAGATATTGTAACTATGTGCCAATTAACAATTAATGTAAGCAGCTTCACTGTTCCTTGAATGGTTATATTCTTGTGGCTGTACATGGGAGGTTTGGCATTGCACAAAGCCACCAGACATCCCTGTCTAAGTCTGACACATAGTGTGGCTGATATTATGACCCTGGCTCAAGTAGTGGCATGTTTAAGTATCTGATAGGTACTTCATATGCTTGAGAGTTAGTGTGAATATAGATGTGTTTGTTGGTCTGTCAATGTGCATGCATATCTGTGTTTGCTGGAGGGAAAATAATTCTGCACAACTGAATGACAGAAGCACAGAACTGCAATTTAATGCATCCTAAATGCTTACAATTGTGTGTGTCCGAGTGGGAGTGTGCATGCAATGCAATGTAAGAAGATGCACTAGTGCTCATGTAAATGTGTAGCTACATGCAAAAACATGCAAGTGCTTTGTATGCATTTTGTGTGTGGGTATGCACCTATAAATGTATGCAAAACTCAGCTGCTTAATGATAATGCATGTGATAATATCATGGTGCTAATTAATTTATAACTTTGCACTGAGGAGGCTGTTCCAGTGGCTAATATGATTCTATTACAGCAATTAGCCCACAATGACACTGGCTAGGTCACTCACACACAGAGGCACACCTTACTCTATGCAAATCTAACCCTGTCAGTGTGTTTCACCCAATCCAGCCTTTGCCCAGGTTTCTAAAACCTTCTTTCCTTTTACGTTTTCCTCCTGCAGTCGCAACCTCAGATTAACTTAAGGAAAGCTAGATACAACTTTGGACTGTTTTATTATTAGTAGACTGGCCACATGCTCTAATTTGTCAGACTTTGTGTTTATTCTACTATGTTAAGTTTCCTGCATTTAGAGTTGCAGTCTTTAGGGGGTCCACAATTAGTGGTAATACTGAAGGTTATACCGTTTTGAACAATTTAAATAAAATATTGACACACGGATGGAGTGTGTTGAAATAGCGGACAATGCTGAAAAGATAAGGGGAAATGAAAATGAGGAGGACCAAACACATAAAGAGGAGAGAATGTCAAAAAGGTTGTATTTTTGCAGCTAGTGTTTAGAAATGACAACCCAGAAAGAGAGTGTATGCTGCAAAAGCTCCAGTTTCTGCCTCAAATTGTTTGCGATAAGCACTGGGCTCAAAACATTTTCTTAAAATGTTCTTAATGGCCACTTTAAAATATCAATTCATTATCTTCCGACTTGTTTTGATTTCATGTGGCTATAGCTAATATAATAACAATAGAATGTAAGCCAATCATATTTGTTAATTTCAACAGATATCTCATGTATGGAAGTTTTGAGGCAATGTACCTCAATCCTGGCGTTTTGATTGAGGTCAAGGTCAAGTCCATGACCTTGACTTATTTTTGTTTATAAGTTTGTGTTCACTGTAAAGATGTAATATTTTTGAAGTACGTCAGAGTTTTTGTACATTACATTTCATTAACATCTTTAAGAAAAACATGTTCAACTAGTTATGGATCCCTTTAAGTTCTGAATTTTTCATTTGCAATTTCCTGTTTTATTTTGTTTAGTTTGGTCCTTTCTGTTCTGTGCAGTCTTTACTTCCTGTTTTCTATGTCTCCTCTTTCTGATTTTCCCCGACTCCTTTGTCCTTATATTTTAGTTCTTTCTCAAACTTTTGTTCCCCATATCACCTCTCCTCATCTATAGTTGATTTAGTCTCTGATGGTTTCATTTCGTTGCATGTTTTCAGTTTTCATTGATCTCTGCCTCCTGTCTGCATGCATTTCGGTCCTACAAACAGCTAAACTCACCCTGCTTTGAACAAATGTTTGTTTCCCAGTAGCTTTGGTCATAAGAATCAGCAGGTATGTCAATATCACTTGAAATTAAATGGGACTGTGAATAAACTAACTGGGCGAGGTATAAACCAGTTGCTGAGTTTACTTCTAAATTTGTCAGAACCTGTTATGTGTAGCGCATTAAACATTAAACAAAAGCTATTTCTAGCAACCACTGTCTTAAGATGACCCAAATAAGAACACCAATTCAGTCTGTTTGTGCCCAACACATACTCAATTATGCTTACCATCATGCAACAAATTTTGGTTTTCTGATTTTTATAACACTTGTTTTTGCATCGTCTCATTGCACTTCAGCAATAACTGTAACTGCATCCATCTTCGAAAAATAATTGCACAGAATTTTACACTTATACATTATCAGTACTTACGGTCTTCTGCTGTGCGTAGCGTTGCCCAAGGCCCCACTGTCTGCCCATGAATATGTGAAACCACCACTCTGAACAGGTAGTTTGTGAAAGGTGACAAACCCTCTACATAATAGGAGTGAGTGTCTGTTGCATTTTCCAAAAGCCTAAAAGCGAACAGACACAAACAACACATTTACGAATATGCAGTTTAGATCGACTTAAAGTGAAATGATTTTAAACAAGTAGGATTTTTAAAATTTTCCAATTTTAACAAGCAAAACAACATTTTCACTTTAACATTAGCATGATATGGCCAATAAAATTTTATGCTCTGACTGGGCTGCACTAGTGGTCTGATGAAGCACATTTGTTAAAATCAAGCCAACTGATTAACAATAGTTAAGAGCATGTCTCATTGGATACCAAATTACAAAACAGAGTTTAGAACAGTGTGATTTATGCTTCACTTTTTAAAATATTATTGGTGACATTGAGCACAAGGTTAGGGATAGGATTCTTATTTCTCCAGCATAATTTTGTTTAATACCTTCTAAGTTGTTTGTTATGCTTTTTTGCAAAATTTAAAATGATGTCATGTTTTAAATAACTACTCCACACAGAACAGCACAAGAGACTGCATAACTCATCCCACATAGTACAGTTACACAAAAGAATGTGTGACAAAGTAAAAGAAAACTGTCATAAATGAGACACCGTTGACCATTTACCATCAGATGGATGAAAAGAATGAATGAATGAATGAATGAATGAATAAATCAGGTAACAATGAGATTTCCATAGCAGAAGAGGAGGAGGAGGGCATGACTGTCTGATATATAATACATGTAGCTAGTCATTTATTTATTACCACAGAATGAGAGCCTCCTCTTCTTGGATTAAATTGCAATTTGTTGTCAGGAAGCATGTAATGAATACATATCAGATTCACACCTTCTCTCTCTTTATTCTGTCCCAATCTCTCGACCTCACTCTTCTCCTTGCAATTTCTTTCTTTTTTTTGTCTTTTGGTTCTCCTTGTTGTTCTAATAGTCTGTCATATTGATGGTCACACTCTGCTACCAAAAAGAGGTATAATGTACCTCTTTTTGAGTCCATTCATATGTATATACTTAAATTTTAGAAAGAATTATGTGACCAACATTTCAAAGAGTCTTGTGTGTTGCCTATATTTAGAGTAGGAGACCAAGTTCAACAGAAAATACTCAGTTAATGTTATTTACACTTACCAGCCATTTTGGTCAAATTGCTCGTTGACTCTATGAGCTAATTAGCCAATCATGTAGCAGTAATTTGAATCATTTAGGTAGCTAGATGTGATGAAGATGACTTGAATACAAACAAAGAATCATAATGGGAACAAAAGGGGATTTAGGTGACCGGAAATGTGACATCAGCTCATTCAGTGAAATTTTGCATTTGATTGTGGATTCCATTTTGTTTATTAAATGCAGTGATATATCGAGGATATCATATATGAATCCATCGTGAAACAAAAATCTATTTATCTCAATCTAGTTTCTTGAACAAACTCATTGTACTCAGTAGCACTTTGACGGGTTGTGAATAAGACTGTCATAACACCGTCATAAACATGAACATGATTAAGTTTTCATGAATATTTATGACTGTTGTCATAAAGTGTCATTCGGTAAATCATGACACTTTTAATACAAAGTTGACATTATTCAAACTGTCTTCTTTATGACAACTTGACATTAACCAAGAAATCATGATCTGACATAAATTTGTTATAAAAGTATTACTGATTAAATGTTAGCTTTAATAACATAAAGCTACATAATTTTTAAAGTTTAATCAGAGGTGATCCAATCCAATAGAAGCAATCTAGCCCCATTAAAGTACATGAGAACATATACCGAGTTCTCTACTTACTGTGTTTAAATTACACATTTAATTTTTTTAAATTGTGTTTAAGAGTATCATTTCAAAGTCAAATGTGTATGTTTTTATGTTTTTTACTCTGTACATACAGTTTTAGCTTATACTGTTTATCTCGTAAAATACTGAAACAAATTCACCTAAAAGCACAACATGGCCAAGGTGGTATGAACATACCTAATGCCTGTTGATGCATATTTAACAAATATTGAGAGTCACATTTTTAGCACTTTGCTGGCATCTGGTGGACAGAGGCACCCCTAATTATAATTATACTTAATTAAATCAATTAATTAATTTTAACTGGATAATAACATTAAGAAATTAATAACTTCCCTCCTAAGTTTAAAGTATGTGTCCATATTTGTTTACTCAGTCATCTGTTTCCGAATTTCAGGTTCTGTTACCTTATGATTGAGCTCTGTGGAGACGTTCTCATGTGCAAGCTGTACAGGAGTGGGCCAGGCGCGTTGGAGTTGACAGGTGCAGACCACGACACGTTTAGACTGGTGTTGGTTGCACTGACTAACGTCAGAGGTGACAATCCATCTGGGGCTAAAAAACAGTTTTTGGAAGGTGAAAGAGAATTTATGCTTACCAACACAACAACAAAAACGTAATTAAGACAAACATAGTTTGATCACTGCTGACTGTGTGATATGAGGACTCTCTGATGCAGAAAAGTGACCCTCCAATCAAATATAACTCTTCTGCTGCAACAGGACTGATTGCTGAAGACGTCTTACTGCGAAAGTCCGATCGCAAAGACGGATCACACATGAACACAAAAAATGTGGAAAAACACAACTATAGCTAACCAAGATAAATTATACTTTTAATGCAAATGAAACTACAAAAAAGCAGAGGAAATACCAAGGGCCACCAATTACAAAAGCATTATTTAGAAACTACCTAATAAATAAAAAAACAGAAAAAAGAGTTGATTTGACATTTAGACATACAACATTTTTATACATTTTCTCTTTTTAAGAAATTGGACTTCAGATTTAATTTGTACCTCAGCTGATGCTGAACTTGTAGATAAAGAATTACTGCTGCTTTGCTTTTTAAATGTACTGTATCTTTGCTCAGGTTGTTTTTTTTAACATGTTTTTACAGCAGAAGAAGTATTTGATATTTCTAATGTATTCCATTTGGTCCTCTGTCTTTTCAAGAGAGATCCACAAGCAGATTCATTCCTTCCATGTCCTCCTTTAATTCATTAAGAGTTGTGTTTCTTGCCTTCTCATTCACATACACACACAAATCTGCACACATAACACAAAAATTCCACACATGCACCCACCCCCACGCACGCACACACACACAGTTGAGCCTGTGTCTTTCTCATGCTGTGTTAGCAGGTACAATATCAGAGGTGTCACTAATCGTTTTAAACTATGCACTTTTATGTTCACTTCTTTCTCTCTGCTCTCCTCCTACTCTGCTCTTCTGTCTCTTGCTCGGCTATCTTCTCTCTGTTCTTTCGTGAAACAAGGACGCATCAAGACAGTTTGCCTTAAAGAAGTCTAAAGAGATGCCAGAGGCACAGAGGTAAAAAGAGATGGAAAGAGAGGAAACGTCTTGTATTTAAAATTTATACTTTCTTATGCCTTTGTTTTGAACTTGAACAGCAGAACTTTCCTAAGCCTGTCTTTTGTTGTTTCCTGACTAAAACATAGGAGGAGAAAAGGGTGAATTCAGTGCTTTTAGCAGGATAGCTAACTTTATATTTACAGATTAGTGTGCTTTTCTTAGATTACACTTCTGAATAAACATTTATAAATCTGTACACTCTTTTTGTGCAATCTGTCATCTTGCATGCATTTTCTAACACTTTTCTATAGCATCTCTTTATTAAATTTTATGCTTTTTAACATTTGATATGATACAAATTCAAAACAAGCAGAATTTATTAATGAAATCGAACAATGGACATAAGATTTCTTCAAAAATTTGCATTAAATTTCCATTCACTCTGTTTGGTAATGTACTGAGGTTCCCAGGCAGTGCGTACCTGCTGGGGGTGTCGTGACAATGAGTGGCAGGCTTTCAACACACCCCTGTGTGTTACATCCTCTGATCCAGAAACTGTAGTTTGTGTACGGCTGTAGGTCAGACACAGACAACCAAATGCCCGCTGCTGATCCTCCATCTAACACACCATGACCATCTAACGCATGACAAACACAGAAACAGAGAACTCTATATATAATGAAAAGGAAAACAGCAATATTGTGCATTTGCTATTTTAAATATATGTGTTTTTTCTTCTGAATGGAGACCCAGAACATAAAACATCACACAATTTAATGACATTAGGAGAATAACACAGTCACTGAGACTCATTTTACTAAATTAAAAGTAAAAGAAAACTCTGTGAATCTCTTCAAAATACCTGAGTGGACACAAATACTTAATCATTCAGGTCCATATAAACCAGTGGAGGAAGTTTACTTCAAAGAAACAGCATGGTTTGCTCAACTAAAACAAGGCAGTGCTCTTCTCCTTCTGCACACTTTTATCCTTTGTCCATTCACTAATGTTGCTTCTTCACTGATCAATACACTGTCTGTGTGTTAAATGTAAAACCTATTTACGACTTGACTGTATGTTCTTTGAAATCTTTCAACTTTCAACTCAAATCTTTCAACTTCAACTCAAGTTATATTTTGCCAGATTCCAGCTTTTTTGTTTGTCTACATGAATTTTGCTACTTCCAACACTTCATACTTTAAATGCAAGCATGGCTTTTTTCTTATATCATGCAAATATTTGTAGTGATATAATGATTGAAATCCGACTTTGTTGCTTTTACCAGCTTTACATTCATAGATTGTCGCTGACTTATTACATTCATAGATTGTCGCTGACTTAAAGTCACAGGCTATATCAAAAAAACTTGAAAATATTTTCCGATACTAGTCTGGTTTGATTACTTCTTCTTACACCGTCCTATTTTGTGCCTGACTTTCTAAGTTTCCTTTGTTTGGTGGGAGTTTCTGCATGCATTTGTGTGTACAGCTCAGTCCATCTCAATGCATATTGTTCTGCTCTGCTCATCTTTGAAAGCTATGACAAAAACACTGAGTGCTTTTGAAACTGAAAATAACATTACTGTGCTCCCAGGCAATCAGCAAGTACTGTAGTCCCATATATCTACAGAGAAACAGCATCTGTCAGTTGTTGCTTTTCATAAGGTCACATACAGCGCCTCACCAAAGTATTCAAACAGCTTTGAACTTGTTCACATTTTGTTTTAACAACAAAACTCAATGTATATATTTTTAAATGACATATCAACATGAAGTAGCACACAACTGTGTAGAAAAATTATGAACAATTGAATTAAAAACAACTAAAAAAACCTGAAAATGTGGTGAGCATTTTATGTTCTATCCCCAGATAATTAATAGATTCTCCCTTTTTGTAATTTACACTCAATATGAATTTGGCCATTCTGCGAAGGCTTCAGAGGTTCATTACCACTGGGGAAAAAGTGACAAAGAACCATAAAACAGGATTAGATCATAAAACAACATCTCAAGCACTGAACATCTGCACTGCACAACAGATCATTTGGAAAAAAAATAAGGCACAATCACAAATCTACCAAGAGACGACAATCTACCTAAACTGAAAAGCTAAAAAAGAATAGTATGAATCAGAGAAACAGTCAAGAGGCCCATGGCAACTCTGGACGAGCTGCAGACAGAGCAACAACTCAGGAATGAGACAAGGTTTAGGCATACACTTTTAGTAATCCAGTAATCTATTGATTATTCTGACAACCAATTGAGTAATTGAATACAAATTTGTTCATGTAAAATATTGGTAAATACTGCCATAGCAGCATTATTAATATCAGAGATCAACATAAGCCAAATTTTCGTAATTTTATATTTTTAACATTAACATAACATTAGATTTCATTTAATTTATCTGTGAAAACATAAAATATACCCAGAATGAAGAGAGATACTGTTAGCCTTCAGGTGTCACCTTTGCTTTTGTAGTAAAGTGCGTAGCGGAGGTTTCCATTTGCTCGAGGAGGAGCAGTCCAGCGGGCTCTGAGAGATCTGGAGCTTTGATTGGTCAACTCCAGCAGCATAGGGCCTTCTGGAGCCATCTCTAATGTATGTGACTCCACCTAATTAAAAAAAAAAAAAGATAAAAGCATAGTTAGACCAAATGTGCACACTCTGCACATGCAAACTATACAAGTAAAGTTTATAGACAAAATAACTTGCTTCGGTACCTGGTTTACCTGTGATGTTCTAACAAATACTCTCTTAAATGCCATAAACTGCTGGTCTGCATTAGCTCAGTCTTTAGTTTTTTTTTATTTTGTAATCTTTTGTTCTTGCTCGTCATTCTGACTCTCTACTCCATCATTCTCATTTACATCTTATTCTCAACACCTTTATTCTCAATTTCTTTACATACTCTCACAGACTCCTGTTCTCTAGATTATCCCCTTTCTATACTACTCTCCTGTTCTGCAGTGTCAGCTATTTCTTCTGGTGTTTGACAAATCGTGGCGTCCGTATTGGAAATATGCCTTAAAATCTGGCCTGTCGTCAGAGTCGTTGCTGAGAATGGAGTGGCATTTCCCACCAAATGTCACAGTCGCCACGCAACCCTCGTTATTGAGCTGAGAGAATCGATCACCTTTATGAGAAACAGTGACACACTGGCACACACATTCACTTTGTAGATGTCTAAGTGGAGTCCTCCATGGTCTATCTATGTTTTTCTTTCTCTTATAGCAATATTCTGCTCTCTGGAAATCTGCTTTACTGTATTAGCAGTTTCAATTCGCCATCTGATGGAAGATTATTCAGCAGAAAGAGAATTTTATGTTCACTGCTCTAAATACCAGCTGTTGGTGGAAAATCTGTACTAAATATTGTAGAACTGGACTTTTATAAACTCTACAGGTCTGGTGATTAAAAACAAACACTTAAAAGAATTCAAAAAGAGACTTAGTCAAACCCAATCCCTTATTGCAATTACTTGCAGAAAAATGTTTTTCTAATGTTCGGCCCTGAGTAGGTTTATAAATAAATGATTCACTGACCAGTGGTCCTTTGCCACAGCCCTGTGATGTGCAAGCCTGCAGTCTAACTACATGTCGGCTCCATGGAGAAAGTCCTTCCACTATGAAGAACCTCTGAGAGGAACTGGAGTTGAAAACAAGGACTCCATCCATCCAAAGACCATAGCTTGTTATAACACCTGTCAAAAGAGCATATCTTGTTACAAAATACAAGACAAAAAGGGAAAAAGCAACAGCAAAGATTTAATGCCACTAAATGCACCCTGGTCATGTTTGTAAAGTCTAGTTTATTTATTTAGAAGTTTATTTTGGTATGCAGTTCTATTCAGCTGTTGGCTCCTCCCATCCTTCTGTCCATTCAGCCAGGAATCAAGTCATGACTCAGTACTTATTCCATTTAAATGTGCTATATAAAGACTACAAACAGAACTAGTGACAGAGGCAAGAAAAGGCAAAGTTCACCGGGATCGATCTTAATTTTATGGCGAGAATGGAGCGATAGCTCTTGCTTTGGGCACAAGAACCAGATTTTTATTTAAAGGATTCTCACCCAAAACACCAGCAACAACATCCCCAGGGGACAAAGATGTAAACCTTGTCCCAATACACACCAGACAAACAAATTCCTGTCATCTTTCCAACAGTTCTGCAATGGTAAAAGTCTGCTCCATTGTTCCACAGCCAGGATAAAAGCCACACTGCTTCTCCTGAACCCAAGTTTTTAAGGTTTCCATCTAATTTCCAGCTAAATAAAGTAGGTGGTCTAGGGCAGGCTAATAACAGTGACCCTTCAGTGGTTGGAAAACTTTCCTAAGATTGGGACCACCTCCCTCGTCTGCCACTTCACATTAAAAAAAAAAACAGCATAAACATTAACGCAGCAAAGTTGACATTACAATCAGGATAATCACATTAGAACATGTTTTTGTGATTAATTAACCTGTGACTAAAGAAACTACATTCAAGACAATGGGTGCTTTGTTTTTAACATGTAACATTGTTTAATGGGCTGTCCTTGATGAAATAAACTGGAGCTGAATTATGTATCAAAAAGATGTTTATTTTACACATTTTACTAAATCATCTTATTCAATCGACTGCATTTTCTCCTTCTCCTTAAACATCTATGTTGCCATCATACGTCTAAAACATCTATAAATTGTTTTAATTTTAACATGCTAGTTATAATCCATTTAGTTGGGCCTATATTCCCAAAAGACACCCACAGGCAGTTTTCTAGTTTCATTGGTCACTTATACTGTATGGCAGTGTCCAGTACAGTAAAGAACAAAAAGTGAAAACTTGGCTTTGCAATGATGCAAAATGCATGCTGGTTCACTGAGTATGCAAATGAAAACTGACTTACAGGCTCCAGGCCTGCCAGTCAGTGTGTCCTACAGATGAAAACAGTACTGAAATGACAATTGTAACCAAAGGCGCAACACAGGATGAAGACCCAGAGAAGGACAGTGGTACAAAATTGAACACGCACGCACACGCACAAATGAGTGTGTAAATAGGTGTGAAGACACAAACACATTCACAGACTCACATCGATATACTCAGTTGAAAAAGATCCACATATTTAATAAGAACCCATATCTCAAACACACAATTACGTGACATTACATCCACCTAATAAAAGAATGAAACAGTACGAAGCCAAATGTGCCTTTCCTTAATAAAAATGCATACAGTAGGCTCAAAAGATCAGTGCTAAGAACTAAGGGTCCATTCTACTTTAATCATGTGTGGGTTTTATTATTGCTCAATACAGATATACACACCTATCACGAAAATGAAGACACAAAAACCCTACGGTTGCAAGTTATCTGGGAAGCTCTTAATATGGCCAATCACATGCATGTGAGAGTGTGTGAATGTGTGCGGAGCGCTGTATGTGCTTGTGTGCGTGAATAAGCCCATATCAGTATAGGCTGTAATAAAGACAGGTTGGGAAATGAAGCAGCGAATGCATAACAGGCTTATTTCCCCTCTTTGTCTGCGTGTTGCCCCGACCTAATCCCCGAGAGGATTATCCCCCACAAATCCCTGCGGAATTGCGGAGAAAGTGTGTGTGAGGGGGTGGGGGGGACAGCGAGAAAATAACACAGGATATCACTCTGTAACCCATCATCATGCCATTTATTAAATAAAAAAAGTCATTGGAAAATGGAACTGAGTGTTTCTTCTTTCTTATTAGGAAAACATAAAGCTTTTTAAGTACAGGATAATACAGTAATCATCTTGCTTGTTATAAATTTCTGTCATCAGACGAGGAAAGCTTTAAGCAATTTATTCAGGTTAATGTGCATACATATCACAGGGTTTATGGTGCAAATACCTTAATGTGGGATTAGGCATAAAACACACACACATCTATCACATCACACACACATTACTGAATTGCATAAGCATGACATTAGCGTTTGATAATTTGTAGCATCTTCACAAACTTTATGTATAGAGTCTGTTAAATGGGATGGAAAAGACGGTGAAATGCTTAGATGGTTTTTAGCCATTAATCTGATTTACTGAGCGATATTATTTATTATTAAAGCTCTTTTAAATGTATTATATTGTTATTAGTTGGTATATCACTTGACATCAACTTTTAATGACTGCTGTGAAGAAGGTGTTTAATCTCATAAGTCAGGCACAAAGAGTCTTATTTAACTTTGCTAAGATTTATAGTTTATTCCACTGTTCTTTCTATTCTATAAACAGCTATTAATTTCTAACCTACTGCTCTTTTTCAAAGAAATCGTGTTCATTTAGACTCTTTTGACAACTAGGAATAGAGAAAACAACATACAAGTTCTAATTGAACAAAAAATAAAGTAAATAAAAAATAACGCCTTGAGCCTATCTAAAATTGAATAAAAAATATTGTAGCCATTTCAATTCATCCTGCATTTACAGAATGCAGAATGGTAAAAAGTCAAAATAGGATGCCAGACAGTGCAAGTATTTGTGCTGCCAGCCTGCAGTTCTCTCTTCAGTCAAAAGGGAGCACTTTTCATCCACTTAAAGTATCTTGCTGAAGCTCCATCCTCTCGCTCTTGCTCCCATTTAATCCTAATTTCAAACTGTTTGTTTTCCTAACCTTTCTGTGTCTCTGCCCGCTTCAGTTCCTCAAAAAGAAGGGGAAGCCCCTCCCAAGGTTCCTTTTTTTTCTCCTTACCTGTTTTGTCTTTATCTCAGGTGATTCCTCATACAGACAGATAGCTGTTCTCCTTTTGCACATCTTCACTACTTGTTTTATCGGAAAAGTTTCAAACTGTTTTAATGTGTCTAAATAAATTGATATTGTTATATTGACTGTGTTTAGCAAAAAAACTGAAAAACTGCCTTAATTTCTGTGTCAACAACTTTGCATATTGGATGTATAGTTACCCAGAAAATGAGTGAATGACGCATGTCTTCTCACCATTTGGAGTCTCAGGAGGAGTCCAGCTGATGTTGAGTGAATGTGGGGACA
This sequence comes from Brachyrhaphis terrabensis, assembly GCA_903067065.1. Lineage (NCBI taxonomy): Eukaryota > Metazoa > Chordata > Actinopteri > Cyprinodontiformes > Poeciliidae > Brachyrhaphis > Brachyrhaphis terrabensis. Next base: position 43,683 of record CAEGAG010065618.1, read on the forward strand.
GAGGGATGACGAGCGGAGCAGGAACATTCTCTGGGGTACTCTCCTCTGTCTGAATGTGGCTCCGGGGGCTTCTGGTGCACCCACCTCCTGTGCAGGCCTGTCAAGCACAAAAACACACATGTGGACACACAAAAATAGAGATACAAAAAGGTTTGAAAATAATTACTACTAGGAGGACTCACATCCACCATAACAGAATAAAATGTTCCTGGAGTTAGGCTGTGAAGTGTGTGTTCTTCAGCAGGTTCTGAGCTGTTGTAGGCCAGAACGGGCTCTGACCCATCAGATGACAATAAGACTGAGTAAAACTTCAAAACACCATTTATTTGGGAGGGACGTGACCACCTGGAAAGAGCAAAGCAAAAGCAAATATTAAAATTAAATGACACAAGTGCAAGGTTTCAGTGAACCATTTTATAAGATTTATTCTTTGGGATAGAGCTTTTGTATTTGAATTTTCAGCGCTGCTACATTAAACATGTTAGATGGTTCAGGCAATTTTATTGAACTTTATGGCTTCAGTTACTTCATATTATTATTCTTCTATTAATATTATTTCAAATTATTTTCTATTTATTGATTTTTTTGTGTACACATCTAAGTTTTTTTTGCACATCTCTTGTGCTGACAGCTTAACAGAACAATGAGGTGAGTCAGATTGCCTTACTGTGCCAGAACAGTACAGCAGAACTTTTTGTAGAACATTTTTATTCTTCAAAAAGAAAGAATGAAATTATCACAATATTGCTTAATAGGCAGCAACAAAGAGGGCGACCCATGAGAAATCTAAAGCATAACTTTAGATTAATAAATGTATGTACATTTATGAGTACAAACATCATACATTTATGATGTATGTACTCATAAATGAAAGAGTTCCCTGACATGGAGGGAACTACTACACGTGGTTCACATTGGTTCAAAACACTGCAGACCGTGAGTGGGCCTGGGCCAAAACAAAGTAAACTGCACAAATAAGCCTCCATTACCCCCTAAGCTCCAATAATCACACATTGCAATACCCCGTCATGGACCACAGCCAATCAAATGATTCTGCCAACACTCAATTGACCACCCTCCAAAAAATCCCAGCAGAGACACAACTCCACCTAAGTCTACAACCCTGAACACAACTTAGGCCAAAGTAAATCGATGACTCCCAGGAAACCCCAACTCTATCCCATAGAAACCTTATTCACAAACATGCAGGACCCAGCATGTGAGACTACAAACCATCATTTACCCAGTACTTTCCTCAGTGTCTTGTCTCCCTGTACTCTCCAGTGTCTCATCTGCTAATTAACTTACCTGTCTTGCTTTCCAGTAATCAAGCTGCCCAGCATTTACAATTGTTTTTTTAGTGGCACCAGTTATTCCAGGTGCTGCCATCATCATGTGTCCTCATGTCCTCTCATAATGTATTTTAGATTGTTTTAACTTATAGTAAAGGCTATTTATTTTTATCTTTTGCCTCTGCATTTGGATCCCCACATGTCAGATGACAGAAAATACCTTGTCATACTTGGTAATGTATTGTAGACTTTATATTAGATTAGAGTAAAGTACTTCCAGTGATAATGTTTTCACTGAATAGTGACTTTACCTCCAAATGGCAAACCAGGCTCAGCAGGTTGAAATATGTTCGTTCTTCATTCAGTGGGTAGAGTAGGTTAAAATTTTACTGATGCTTCATAATAATGCCTCTCAATTAAAAATAAAAAGTATGGTGCAGTCAAACTACTCCTAAAAGTACCCACTAACAACTCAAGTACACGTAACTAGTGACCACCCACCTCTGAGAAAATGTATTTTACTAGTCTTGCTGTAAACAATTGTCTTGTTGTCAGACATTTTTAAGAGAAGGTAAATTTATGCATTGTTTCTTTTCACCATCATCCACTTATTTTCCTTTTCTACATATTCCTTACTCGTCTTTCTTCCCTACATCTCTATGACTGTTTTCTTATTTCTCCCCTATTTCTGTTTTTCTCACTTTTTCTCACAGCAGCTGTAGAGTGGTATTGATCAAGTATGATCTCTCAACCTCTTCCTATTACCAATGTGTGAACAAAGCAAAACAAAGCCTTCCCACACCTGATGCTATGATGTTCAAAACATTGTAAGGGTTTAAGATGTAGCTGTTCAGCAAGCAGGAACACACTCATGGATGGTAGATTCCAAGTTTAATTTATCGTTTTTTACCAATTGATTTCTCAATCAGATTTACTCAGTGTAGTCACTGTTTTCTGTTAAATATGTATATATTTTTAATTAATTGCAATACATTTGAACCCCTTTTGACAGGAGCAAGCTGTGAGCTCCATGTTTAAAACTCTGGACGTTGCTCTAACTTCTGCCAATGAGCAGTCGATGAATGCTAAGTGCTATTAGCAGATATGGAGGGATGCAGCGAGGGACAGTTTTTGTTGCAGTAAGTTTACAATGGAGGCTCAGGCTCTCTTATTGAACCAGGTTGTTCCAATGTACTTCACATTCACTTGTGCATTAAAGTTGAAATGCTGTGCAGTACTATGTGGTTGTTATAGTAGAGAAGTCCCCACAGTGAGAGGAATGGTTCGCTTCTGTTGATACCACATGGCAATTGAACACAATGAGTCCTTGATCATACTGCCCAATCTTAAATCCAACAAAAGGTGAGCATTTCTGTGCCAAGATGCTATCTGTTTGGATTGAATACTGTCGTACCTAAGCTTCCAGAGAGATTAATTATTACATTCTTACACTCAAACATCAGGAACAATGGCAGGTAAGCATGGTGGAAAAATACCAGAGATTTATTACAATAATTTTGGTCTAATCAGAGGTCAGATTAGAACTGCTTAAAACAATTCAGTATGGTAAACACAACTGCAGGCCATTGATGCTCTATTGTCCATTTCTCTTTTATTTTATCTCTAGACAGCTTTTATAAAACATAACTAAAAAGGCTAAACACTTATCACTTCCAAGAACATAAATCAGTCAATATCATTGTTTAAGTAGATTATTTTGGCTTGTAAATGTCCACATGCCACATGAAAATGCTAATGTTAAAAAGCTCAAAATGAAAATGTTATGCGTAACCCATTATTCATTGTGCTTTACGCGCCTGTCACTGTTGTCTGCTCTGAGCTGAGAGAGAATTTGTAATTACACATGTACAACATGTTGTGGGTGTGGGTGTGTTTTTGGTGCGCTTACTCCACCAATATACTCCGGGAGTCCAGCAGCGTAAGACTTGGAGCAGGCAAGGGACCAGGAGGAAGCTCAGAGGTCAGCGCTGTAACTTGTGAACTGTTGGTACAGCCCACTTTAGTGCAAGCACTCAGTATCAAGAAGTTAGTTGAGTACACACCAAGACCTAAAACAAAAATACACATTCACTAAAAATTACAAAAAAAGAGACACACACTGCCTGACAGCACAGATAAGATAAACTCCAGCAGTTAGTTTTGCTCTTTTTTTCCTCAATCCACCCTACTCTGTTCAAACTACTTCTCTTCTTTTCTGTTTGAAAATCACCCACCATCTGGCCCACTGTTGGAATCTTACCCTGAAACACAATCTATTCTTGCACATACCATGTAATTACAATATCCATAATCCTCCCAATCACAGACACTCTACATTAATAACTCAGCATGGATGAGATGTGCTCTCACTCTTTCTTTGGCTTTCAAATATGCAGACTTACACTTTTAAACAGCAAGATGGTTTACTAATTGTATAAACGCGCAGGTAAAATAAAAAAAATAAAAAACTTAAGCATATCTTTCTGCAGTAGAGTTTGTACACATCAATGTATGATGCTTTGCGTGTTTCCTGTACATATGTGTCTGTGTGCATTCATCCTCCTCTTTTTGGAGTACGCCTTCTCATTGGTGTTACATTTGTTTCATAGCCTCTTCAGGTATTTCCAATAAAAGCTGTAAGGGCAAATTGTGTGCATGGCTGTGTGCTAATGTTTAGTTTTCTTTGTTTCTCTGCCACTTCATTTTCATGTGTATGTTTAGCTTTCTTTTTGAAAGTGCTATTCCCTTGGTAAGGCCTGAGACTCGTTCCTCTTTCAAATGCTAATCCCCCATTTTGCTTTTCTGCACCCCTCACCCCCTTTTTTTCCACTGAGGCCCCATCCCTCTGCAGTCCCAGCTACAGCACACACAAACACACTTTTTTTTTTTTTTACCAGTGATGTTGTGCTGACTGTTTTTCCCTCTGTAGACCATTTCACTGTTGTGATAGAGGAGGTATTCTGTAATGTCTCCATTTGGCCTATGAATGAAAAAAAAAAAATGAGGACAATATTTTAGAATACTGCACAATTTATACAGTTACAGGACAAACCTTTAGTGATACATTTTTTAAAAGTTTTAAACCATTTCTAAGGTATACAGGAGAAGAATTAAAACATTTCATAGGCAGAAACACATATGTACACTGGCCACCGTTCTTTCTCCTTGCTTTTTTCTAAATGGCTCTTTAGATAAGATCTTTGAGTGGTTTTCTGTTTCAATATGATAAGGATGTTTAAAATACTACTTTTACACAGAATTGTAAGCTAGAAAATTCTGATCAATTACCTGTGTAACATTGCAACATTTCCCGGTCTTTTTTTTTAAATTTGCTGTTGCACATGTACGTTCCAGGATAGAAAGGAAGACTAGGTGGTTTGCTGCCCTTCTTGTTCAAAAATCTTTACCTAATTGTGTGTGCAGATGTGCAAACAAACATCTACTATGTATGTTGAACAAACTCAACTCTTGTGGGACATTCATTGGGTGTAAACTGTACTAGACCTTGAGAGATACTCACAGGCAACCTAAAAATTTAAATGAAATTGAACTTCTCACTTTAAGTTCTTTAAAAAAAACCTGCTCTTTTGTGAAATAATCTTAGCAGCATTTTCTTCCATGTTTATGATAGTCGGTAAAAAAAGACTCCTCACTAGCTATAGGAGGAAATCACTGCCAATGACGTTAAGGGAAAAATAAGGCAGATGAGAATGTTTTTTTTTTTTACCTTGCTGGAGGTTCCCAGGTTATATACAAAGCGGAAGGAGATGCAACCACAAATGGAGGAGAGACCACATCTGGAACTGAAATTGCACTTAAATGAAAATGTATCTGCATATATGTACATATGCAGATATTTTGGATCATTCAATTAAAAAAAAGAAGGTGGTCACAAGTTTTTGTAGAACTACAAGTTATACTCATTCATAGGTATTTATTTATGTCCAATCTTCTATTCACAAAGTTCTGAAAAAATTAATGGTCAAAAACTGCAAAGAAAGAAAGCAAAAAAATGAAAAAAAAAAAAGTTGCTGCTCCACCTCATTGAAAGGACCAAGTTCAAGTGGTTCAGAAATCCTAAAATGATATTTCCTCACCGTCTCTTATTGGAGGTTTTCCTCTTGAAAGTTATTTTGTTGTTGTTTTAACAATAAAGTTACCTGAGTTAAGACCAGAATATGTCACTGAACAAAGTCAGTAATCTGTGTCTAAAAATACATAAATGATAAATAAATTCCACTAAATATTTTTGAAAGCTTGATCAGTATCATCGGTGTCTGTGATGTGAACCCGTACTATCAAAGAACAATATATGAAAAGCTTCAGATTTTATGTGATGCAGGTGTCTCTGATATATTAACAGGAGGCAAAGAAAATGTTCTCATGGGGGAGTGAAATTGTGCCGCACAGTAAGCATTAATGAAAGGAATTTTAAATACGTTTTCTTTCCTGGAGACTCTCTGACATGTTTCAGTGCTTTAACATTTTGCTCTGTAGAAATCAATACAGTAATCTGTTTCTTCCCTTTAGCGTCACATTGATTTTTGCTGTCTCTGTACTGACCCCTGCCGTCACATTATCTCCCCAACAAGGCTGGTTACTTCAACACAGATTAATGCAGCAACTGAAAAAATGAAGAAAAATCTTTGCCTTTCCCAATTAAGTTTATATTTCTTTATAATCTTTTAAAATCTATACTGTTATCTTTTGTCAAGCAGTTTTGCACACCAAGTGCTTCATTCTTTTCAAATTTTCCATCTTTCATTGAGCCATCCAGTCCTGGTTTGAATTTGTCTACCTTTTTTCTAAAGTTACTTTTTTAGTTAATTCAGAAAACAGCAAAGCACTCTTTCTCACTGTTTGTGAAAATGAAAACTAAGTCATACATCAAAAATAAAGATAAACTGAAAAAAAGATGCTCACAGATGAAGAGAAAAATTTTATTTGTGCATTTCTTACCTTCTTCTGGGGTTTTGAAGCTTGATCTTACATCATCGTCATCGTCACTGCTACCAACAAGACTCTCAGTGCATCCAGCAGGACTGCACGCACTTACAGTGACAATGTACTGGGTTGATGGAGTAAGACCAGTTATCACACCTGAAGAAGAGTGGAAAAGTAGTGAAGAGCGTAGATAAGGAACGGTATCTATAAACAAATCTAACTTTGGACAAGCACCAATCCAATTCACTTTATGTGGTAGAAATCATCTGGTACGAATTCAGGGAAAGTCAGTGATTTGATCATATCAATAAACACATCTGGAGGGAGGCGGTATGGGTGGGTTTATAAGCTGGCTAACTGAGCCTTAAGTGTGCTACTTCCATTGACAAATTAGCTCAACTTGAGCAATTAGAAGCCATTGTAAAAACAACTTGGGAAAACAATAACCGTCACGCCGTTCAACACTCCTGTCCCCTCAGTCCCAACATCCTCGACGTGATTAGACGTACTCCACCTCTTGTTCAATGACTGGACAGATGGATGGAATACTTTTCAGAAGCATAGCATTACGTCCTACATAGTCAAGACCTTTTAAAGCTGAACCAGTGGAGTCGGAGTTGGAAGTCCACATTTCATTCACATTTTAATTGCCACACCTCAAATCAATCAACTCAACCCACTGGAGGTTAAATAGTGTCTCTTTGTAAAGACAATTAACTTCAAAGAGACTGTATATTTTAAGACCCCTTTATACTAAACATGCCTTAATTGGATCATTTTATTCTGTATAAAGCATAACACCAAAATCTATATCCAAATGGCTTGCAAGTGTGCTTTAAATACTTTTTTTTCCCTGTGTGGTACTGTTGCTAAGCAAATTTGCAGTGCTTGGCAAACAGACCCGGCCTATTCTAATTGTTAAGCTTTACTCGTCTCTCTCTGATGTTTTTTAATTTAGCAGTCTTGGCCTCCTTCACTCCTTTATGCATTTCCAAAGTCACTTTTTTACATTGTCTGTTTTCTCTTCCACTCCTCCCCACTCCCCTTTCTGGCTTTTGTGCTCAATCACCCTGTACTCGTCTATTTTTTTCACTCTCTCTCAGTGTTACCCATGTCTTTTAATTCAATTAGGGGGCCAGGGCCCCACTCTGCTGCTATTACACCCTCATTTGCTTTCTGTGTTTTTTAGCCATCGGTGTAATTCTCCAGTCAGGTGTCGAGGCTATCATAAATTAAAAAGGAGCCTTATCACAGTGGACTAAATGTCTGGAAAAGAGAGGGGGAGGGAAACAGGACCAGCAAAAGAGACACTGGAGAAGACAGAGGCAGCAAGCTCATCATCATATTTGCCTAGAGACATAGCAGCGTGGATGAGAGGGGGGACGAATCGCAGGAGTGGACGCAGACATCATCTTCATCATAAAAGACGAAGTGGGGAAAGATAGAAAGTGAGCAACAGCAAGAGAGAGGGACGAAAAGGAGTGATGCCAGGGAATGAGATCACTGGGATAGTCCTGAGTGTCTTGTTCCAAATGGAGACAGTCTCCTAAAGCTGGAGGCAGGCCAATGAGACATTAACGGGTTTAGCTGGAACATCGTGGATGTATGTGTGTTATCATGAAAAGACAAGGGAGAAATTAAAATAGGATGTCTTTTCATATCGGGCCAAAAGGGTTGTTATAGGTGTATGAGAACTCCCAGAAATCAACAGCAACAGGTTTAATGGAACTGAGTAAAAGTTGAAGCTTAAATCAAAATCTATGCATGTTTTGATGTCATTTTTCAAAAAGGGTTAGATTGACTGTGATCAGTGTCACAAACTTCGCGGGAACCTTGTGATTAGATTGGTCAACGGAGACAGCAACATAAATGGCCTCAGCCATAACGATCAGATTCTGTTGACGGCCCAGAAAATCACATCTTGAAACAGTATTAAAACTGTCTGTTACCTTTTGTCTGTAGTTTACATTAGCCATGTCTTTGTAAATGTCTATGTTAATATGCTGGTATAGTGCAGTGTTGAAACTTTTGTTTGCATTTATGCTTTATTTAGTCTTCTTCATATTGCCTCCTTTCCCACTTTCCAACAAGAGATCCCACCTTTTATTTGTATAAAGTTTAGAAAGAAATGTGTAGAAACAGGTCTAAATGAATAGCTGTGTACAAAAAAAATACTTAAAATTGCACAAAGGTGGGACTACAATATAACTTAAATATCAAGCAATAACAAATAAATTAGAGGGTGAAAATATGTGCTTTACCTGTGAAATTTCCATTAGCCAGGTACGTGGCTGTGATAGGTGGCACTTCTGGATGGTCCTTATTATACGCTTTCAGCTCATATCTGTCAATAAGTCCTTGGACGTCACCTGTGGGCGGTAACCACCTCACCTTGGCACTGAAGCCGCTGATACTCTCCACTGAGGCTGGAGGTGGTACAGATGTAGGAACTAGACATTTTAGAGAAGAAATGATCAAAATGAAAGAAGACTGTCAAATTAGATTAGTGCTGATAAATAATATTTTAGAAAGAAGCTTAAAACTGCATTACATTATATAAAAAGTGAATCTCCATAAATCTGAATTTCACCACTAAGTTATTCCATTTAAAAAATGTATTTCAAAAATGATGTTTCTCATGAATGTAGCATTTGCATTTTTGAAATGTAATAAGTTGGTGAAATTGTTCACAATATCTCACTTTTTGCACATTAACTCTTTTTCACAAAATCCAAAAATCACCTCAAGCAAACATAAAAACTTTTTAGCAAAATTTAGGACGTTTTTAAAAATGTTGCTGTTTCCATCAAATTTTTCTAATGCGACACTTCAAAATAAAATAAAAACCTTGATGGAAATACAACTACAAACACTTGGGCTATACGCCCTTGTTCTAAGCTATAATGTTGTTGAAGTTATTTCTATGTTAAATTATAGTTTAAACTATAAGTTTATTTTTCTCTTTGATTGTCTTAAGACTTCATCTAGAGACAATCAAGGAATGATGAGGACATTTTTTTGTCTTTCCCCCTGTTTTGTAAAATGTATTTGTATAATTCAGCAGAATGCGTCATTTTTTCTGCTTGAAAATCTTCAATAAAAACAAAATAAAAGAAATATGACACTGTGTGGAATGAATCTATATACGACATGTGTTTCACTTTTTGAGCTCAAAAATGTTCAATATTACTGTGATGCACCTAAAGGTATCCAACTGATTAAAAAAGAGAAAAACCTTGTTTACCACAAGCACAAGTCAAGTCAAACCTCAAGAGAAAAGTATATAAATACAAAAAACAGAAACAACACGTAGACGGCACATGAGATTAAAGAAAAAGCTTTCCCCATCTCTCCGTATTTAATAGGCTCAGTAAATCATGCCTAACCATTAGCATAAATAGTATTTATGAGAGTAGTAACTTTTTCAGCACTGATTTAATACAGCCAGCTATTCATTCATGACTATATTTCACAGCATTCAGCTTCCCACCTTTCCCTGTTGGCTTTTTTCCGAACATCATGAGCCACTGAGGGAGGTCCATCCAGGTCTCCTTTTTCTACTCCCTTGTGATCTTCGTCGTTGTTTTCAGTCATTATTTGATATTGTGTCAACACCTGTTTTTACCCCTAATTATCTGCTTTGTTTCTCATGGCATTTTGATTTTTATCCATTAGTCATTTAATTCTTTCATTATTGTACTTGTGCCTTTCTAAATTATCTAATTAGTCATGTTCATTGCAACATCTTCTTGTTTATGTTCATAATTTTTCCTCTCTGTATTACTCAATCGCCTTGCACATTTCTTTATCCCCTCCCTTCCTGTTGTGTAAGTTTAATTTAAATACTATTCTAAATTGTTGGATTCCTTCCCTCCGCCTTCATTTTTTTACTTCTTACCTCCCTAATCCCTCGTTGTCCTTTATTTCTTCCTGTTTTTAGCACTTTCTCTCTCTCTTCAATTTATCTCCCCCTCTCTCTGGTCATAGGATGGCGTTCTGAGACCTACTAGTGTATCGTTCACTACTAACGAGCAGCTTTATATTACACGAGGGACCATATAGGCCATTCTGGGTTAACAGCCTTTTACAGTGATGCCCTTTATAGAGGCCTTATCAATCTCTTATACCGTCAGACCCTAGTTATATCAATGGCCTTCAATAAGGCTAACACACTGTACAAGACAATGCTGAAAAATATTTTAAGGTTGAAGAAGAATTGCAAATTTCAACAAAGAAGACAAAGTAGAAACTCAGGAAAATAATACCGGACGTACTCTATGCAAATACAGTATACAAAATAGACCATAGTTAATAATTACAAGTGCATGCTATACAATCATCATCTTTGTACATTACTACTACTACAGAGATGTCATACCTTTGCCATGACTCCGTCCTCTTTGCCATGGTGATGCTGCCAAACCTCCTGGAGCCAAGGCAACAAACCTGTACAGGTACTCTAAAAACATAGTTGTTTTTATAAACACAGACATGAGACAGACAGAACATATTGATTCCAATCAGATACAATGCATCTAAAAAAGTGCATAGAACACATGTTTTCAAAACTAACCCTAAACTCACTGGTTTTTGAGATATTTTCTTGCGGTAATCTTCATGACTTAGTTCACAAATACCCAGAAATATTTTACACATTGCTTAAAAATTTCCAGATGTAAATAAGCATTACATTTAGAACTAAGTTTGAAGCACCCATAACTCCTGGCCTAATTAACAGTAACTCACCACTACCACCACTATCACTTAGAACATGTGTTTGTCTAGTGTATGTAAATGGCCAGGTAATATTCCTTTACAGTATAAGAGAATTGACAGAGATTATTCCCGAAGCAGCACCAACAGAAAATTAAAATTTTTGTGCTCTATTTTGCGGACAAGCTTCATGGAGATGCTGAATTCATTTTCCAGAAGGACTTTGCACTTGTCTGAACTGCCAAAAGTACCAATACCAAGTTTAATGACCATGGTGTCACTATGCATTCATTCATATAAAAGACGACCTGACCAAATATTAAGTGCACATGCAATATTCGTATTTTTGAAAAAAGATAATTTTTTTTTGGTTTTTATTAGCTTCAAACCAAAATAATCCAAAAATAAAAGAAATAAACTCTTAAATTGTGTCACTCTGTTGATTGAGTTGACATAGAACATAAGTTTAATTTTTTTTAAATAAGCTAGTAGAACTTTAGATATTTAAATTTCACAACATGCTTATAAAAGAAAACTGCACATTATTACCTGTGAAAGGCAACAAACTATAATCTGTGGCTTGTGTCTGTCTCCCAGTGTACACAAGCACAGAATCATTTCCTCTGCAGTTAAACCGGCTTTCAGTGGTTGGACAGCCGTCTAAGTTGACTCTAACAGAACGGCGGTAAGCAACCGAGAGATTAATACTTCGACTGACAGGAGGGGTTCTTTCATCGCTGCGAACAGTAAGACCCCGAATGCAACCTCCAAGCCCTGTGAAAGAAACCAAACAAACAAAAGGAGCAGAATGTGTCATGAGTACTGTAAATACAGGGATTATCCCATTTTATGTTTGGTTTGATTTGAGTTGTATTGTTCTTCACTTAGATCTACATATTTCTCATCATACAACACACTCCCAATCTGAGTAATTCTGTTATTGGAATACTTGAAAATAAGTTGAATTTAGGGTAAATAAACTTCCAATACCTCCATGATCTGTCAGTGTGTCTTACAAGAAGAAACTTTACAGAAAGAAAACCAAAACCATGGGGCTCCCTAACAAATGAAAACTTTGTAAAGAAATATTAGGAGATTGCAGAGAGTAGAACTAAAGCTAGCAAGAATATTAATAAAACAGTCACAGCTGAAAACATATTCAACTTTGAACACCTGATATTTTTATGCATCTTACCATGTTTATGACTTTGACCATTAAGACCAGGATGTGAGAGATCAATGGGTACGCCACCCAAATACAGTGGAGAATTGACACTCAATCTTGCTGGCTCTCCCACTTCCCACATTTCCTCAGCCCAATCACCCACCGCAGCAGAGATGAGAGAGCCCTGTTTTGCGAGTGACAACTGTTTCCAGTCTCCATCACAGTAGCTAAGTCCAACCCACATGCGGAGTTCAGTTGCACGGCCACCGGACGCAAGAATGAAGGACAAGAGGCCGGCTTCCAGTTCTACCTGGGAAAAAAAACCAAACAAAACAAGAAGGTTGATATTATAAATAAATATCACAGTTGGTCTTTCTTCTTAAAATTGTATCTTGAGTCCATTATCTTACAAGCATGTAATCTTCGGTTTGTGTGCTGTATGCAAACAGCAAAAGTGCACTGAGCTGGTCAGTTCTGAAATCCATTAAAATGTCAAAGTTATGTCCTCCACTGAAAACACCTGTGTCCAACTCCAAGTAACCTGCAAGTATTCAAAGTATGTAATTAGTACCAAAATGTATTTGTATAACAAAAAAACATGTTAAATTTGAAATATAGAATATCTTTTAGGGTATGGATAATTTAATCATACTCTCAGAGACTGAATAAGCAAATAACTCTTACAAAGCATTTTAACTAATGAACTTGATCTTGAGACAGAGACCAATTATCTTATATTTCCTAAGAAGCAGCAAACTCATTACACTGTCATTAGCAGCAAGCGTTGCATTGAGATAAGAAACAGGCGAGGTGTATTTGGGCACTAAAGATAAATTAAATGTTGACAAACATAGTTTGACAGTCCACATGGTATTTAACTCCTCATTATTTCATATACCTTGTTAGATATGTTTCTATATCACAGCGTATGTTATGTGCTTTAGCTTGAATTTTACAATTTAGAAAGAAAAAGGAAAAAAAACAAAAACAAACTTAAATTAACTAAGAAATCAGAAGCATAATCCTACCATCACCCAGAAAATGGACTCCTTTAACAGTATGAAGTGGACATCCTTCCCAGCTTTCATACACTCCCACCTTCTTGGTGGCTTTTTTCCAATCCAGTATTTCCCATTCCTCTGCAGGACTGTCACTCATCTTTAAACTTATGTCTCTGAGGCAACCAGAGAAGCCCCTCCGAACCAGTCGGGTATCCCCTGGAAAGACAGACTAACACTGTTAGCTTACCATCAGCACAAAAGACAATTACAAAGTACAGTTTTAGGTAGAAGTTTTGGATGGACTTCTCATCGGGATGAATTTCATATTAATTTTCTTCTTTTATAGATTAAGTGGGAGGAGATGAGGGTCCATAGTGCATCGATTGAACAACATAGAACTTCAACAATTTGTGGAAGGATGAATTGGGTGAACAAGTTTGAAATTCTTTGGCATTTTCTCAAATCCCCACAGGGTCACGATTATACATCACTGCTCAAATATCCCACAAGTTGAATCTCAGCTGTGCCTTTTATGTAACAATTGTCAAGCTTATAGCATAATACCAGCTGAATATATAACCACTGTGCTGGACATAAGTGTAGTCCACATAATTTTAATATTAGGTTAGAGTCAGGGCTCTGAGAAGCCCATTCCAGAAGTTTAATCATACTTTAATCATACTTTGCGCACTCTAACACCTATAGACGTTGACCTGTTTGAACACTCAATTACGCCCACGGTTTTAATGAGTTGTTTGGTGATTTAAGGTGAAAAATTTGGGAGCGATCTAAATCTATTGATTCCACTATTTACCTGTCCAACTGGCATCAAAGCAGCCCCACATCTGTTTTATAAATACTTGTAGATTTCAGTCAAGCTTGAAAATGTATTGTATTGGTCAATCCAGTTACTGCTGTCAAAAAAATCGTTTTAAACTGGCTCATATAAACTTCCAACTATACTCAATCTTCATCACCAATGAGAAGTTAATAGGCCTCGAGACATTCTATAACCTTCAGGCCTACAGATTTCTGTGAATGAATTGACAATATAGGAGGAAAATCCACAATAAATTTAATCTTGTAATCTCAATTGTTATTATTAAAAATCATTGAAGTTATACGCTGTATAATCCTTTTACCTTGGCAACATAATGGTTTAATTCATAATGAAAAACTCAAGTTTAATTTGGCAATTGCAACCATACATAGTCGGTAGATGTACATAGCAACTGTAAATATTCATTGTAAAAAGAAACAAAGGTTTTGCTCATCATAACATAAAACATTAATTTAAAGCTACACTTATGCTGTAAAACTGACAATTGGCATAAATAGCATAAATAATGACTTGAGCTTTACCTGAATCATTTCTTAGAATAGCAAAGTCTTCGGGCAGGCCTCCAATGAACAGTCCCATGTTTTCCCCAATGATGCTGTTCCCACTGGAAGCTGATGCACTTCCTGGGAGCGGCGAATGTAGGGAATACATACAATGTAAAAGAGCAGAACAGGACAACAATAAGGACTTACAATTCAGGTTTGTTTAGCTAGCAGTGACATACATCACCACAGCAGTGATGTATGTGGTAACTATTTTAAGTATACATTTGGCATTTGAGTTTTCTGGAAAACTCATAAATAAAATTCACTTCAAAACTTAAATTAAATTGACTTATCAGTATAAGAAAGGAAAAGCAGCAGCAGAAAAGTAGCAGAAAACACACATAAAACCATTGTTTTTTGTTTCTTTGGGCCTGACAGTAATTTGGGATTTACTTTGAGTAAAAAATACTCAACGTGATTCACACCATCCACATTTAAACTTATACCCAAGTCATATTTAAACACTGAGAATCATGCTATACCATCCATACATTTACAGAGAAGCAGAAGCAGACACAGAATGGTTGGTGTGAATATAAAATAATTACCGCTATATTGGAGGTTTATAGTGATAGTTCCCACAGCCCTTTGCCTAGTTGCTACTATATTGTGCCACTGGCCATCATTGTAGCGGCGATTCCCGTCACCGTGTACACCTACAGCCACTGCTGAACCCTATAAAAAAAAAATAAAAATGCATAAACAAGCAATATAAACCAACAATATGGGCAAAAACTTAAAATGTTTTTGTAAACATTGACTAGAGGTCTATGGGTTTTAGAGCAATTACCAAATTTAATCTACAAACTTTAAGCAAAAGCAGAACACTTGCTTTCTTAAGCAAGTGTTCTGCTTTGAGGATTGATCCCAAACACAACCAAGACACATTAGAAGGACACAAATGTGTACACATAATGATCAAAGTGCTGTTACGGAGCTTTTTGCTAGCTATTATGTATGACATCATTGTTCTGATCAGCTTTTAGTAGCAAGTAGGTAAGAAGCAATATACTAAAACAAGAAATCACATAAATGTGAATAAACACAAACACACAGTGATGAAGATTTAATGATGAGATCAATAAATGTATGAATGCCAGAGTATATCAGCGTCTGACATCTTTACTGCTATCGCCACAGAGCTCAAGTTAACAAGACAACACAGAAGGAGTCTGTTTACCTCTTTTTGCTCACCTCTCACAAATATACAGAAACACTTGTTTAATTACTTGACTGGGAACTACTAGCTGTGAAATTATACACTCAAACCTCCCAGAAATGTCTGTTAAAGTGCCCTTGAGCAAGACATTTAGAGTATAACTGCCACTCAAGTGGTTGTGTTCAATACACCAAGGTTTGATGGGTGGTTTTACTGGGAAGAACCGCAATAGAAAACCTTGCCGGGCATTTTCAATTTGTCATGCAATGTATACTATCAGTGGAGGACATTATCTGTGTTTTGAGTAAATAGCTGGAGAAAACACACTGCAATTTAGAAAAACCCAGTCGTGCTATGGTGTCATTCTGAGTGCTACAGCACTTGACTGATATGTGTGTTTCCTATTGGATGCCCTGGTATCAATCTCTTAATTATAAAGCACGAGTCCATAAACTCGTGGGCACACAAAGCACTTTAAACCAAAATACCTGGGTTCAACACCTGTGGCTTTTCATGCTGTTTTGCCCTTGCAAGTACACACAGCAAAACCAGATTTGGACATACATTATACAAAATGTTTTTGCACTGAGTGTTATTAAATCCGACTGAACTTTGGAATACTTTTTGATTTCTACATTCAGTAGAAATCTGTTGACAACTGCTGACAAGTATTCAAGAGTTTGAATGAACTAAAATTACTATACCTACCTTTAAACAATCTGGGAAAGTCTAGATGATGCTTTTTAACCGCTGATTGAATAATTCACAACATTTGAGCTAAATGAAGACACTTGCGGATTTTAACACAATTCCTCAAATATATTGCTTCATGCAACATGGGAGAATTTTATGCAAAATTTCCAACAACCTCCCAACATTTGTAAATTCTAAGGTATTTTTTTCTTATGATAGCTACATAATTCTTTTTTTTTTTTACACAAAAGCCAGCTAATAATTTTGTTCAGTGCACCAGTACAGTGCAAAGGCACTTCAAAGCAATATACTTTTTATATCTGTTTCAAGACTTTTCCATCATTTGACACTAATCTCTACTCTAGCACACTGGTTTATCTCTGACAAGGGAAAGGTAATTTTTGTGCGTTCCTGTGCCTCTACATATGTATGTGTGTGGCAGCACACACATACACTTATTTATAAGCATATCACTTCCCTGTGTCATGCTAAATTACCCCCCTGTACTGCTAATCCCATTAGGCTAGCTCAACAAGCTAATAGGGGGAAGTAATGGGCCCAGCTATATGTATCTAGGGGAACACTAATAAGCCGTGACACCACTCCTACTGTTAATTACCCCAAACTAACCTAAACAAAGGAATCAACCCAGCTGGAGAAGACACACAGACATCTTGCAATACAACCATCACACCCCAACATTACATATTTATCTACTGTTAAAAACATTTTGCTAACTTATATTAAAAAGTGACAGTGCTTGGGAACCAATCTGGATGTATGGGTGTGCAAGTGTGGGTTTGTGCCATCAGTAAGTGGCCTTGTGAATCTACGTGTAATCGTCTCTCACTATCACTTTCATCATCAAAGTGACTGACTCTTAACCCTTCTACAAGTAGCTATACGGATGGATTAGGAAAACGGTGATCTGCATGTATGCAAGTGTGTGTTGGTGTGTGTGCATTTGTCTGTGTGTGTAAGTGCCAGGGTGAAAAGCTTAATTAGTTTGCAATTGGTATTCACGCATGGTGACTGCAGGGAATGAGTTAATTGCAGTCCAATTCAAACGTTGACACACTTTCAAAGTTTTCCCCTCTCCCTGTCTCCCTGACAGAAACCAATGAGGGGCTACAGATCACATTTACTAGATGAGAGCCAGTAAGAGAGAAAATAAGAGGTGGTGGTGGAAGAGAAAGAAAGAAAAACATGTAGAGAGAAGAGCAGATTAGACAAAAGAGTAAAAACATAGGTGGAGTCAGAAAATTAGGAGGAAGAAAACAGACATAACACATTTTCGTAGAAAATGGGTTAAATAACCAAAGTGGTGTATGCTGTTATACTGTAAAAGATTATATTTTTAGCAGATTCTGGCGTTAAACCTTTACTACTCTGAAGATGTCTTTGTTTCAAAGAGATTTTTTTTTACAATTATTTTTTTGTTGTTTTCCTGAAGGCAATAATAAATACTTTAATTAAATGTGAGATTTTTGACTACTTATTGCAATTGAGTTTGTTTGATGTGAACATTTTATTTAGAGTTATTGAGGCACTTGTTGCCTGCATATAGTATTAGATTTATATCTCAGTAAAATTGTACAACAGATACACACCGAACAGAAATTTAGAGTGATCAATAAGCCGTCAGGAGGAGTACCCAGAAAGAGCCTGCACATTCGCAAAAGACCCTACAATGCGATTTGAAGCCATGGCCTTCTTGTTCCAAGGCAACAGTGCAACCAGCTGTGCCTCACTATTTCTATACATATTTTAAATTCATCTGCTTATGTCTTTTAACTATTGATATAATGATAATAAAAAAGTAAGATATGGTACCTGAGGATCAAACAAAAAGTATGGGCGTCCGTTTTTTATCTGGATGGCCAAAAACTCCTCCTGATGTCCTGGAGAGAAAGCAGAAAGCAGGAGGCCATCGGGGGACCAAGTCTTGAAACTCAGCTTAACACCTAGAGCAAAATTTAATCAGAAACAAGAAGATAGAAGGACTCAATAATAATAATTAAAAAACCATTTCCATACATGATATCTTAAATACCTAGACAATAAGAAAATTGTTAATACAATAAAATAAATACTGTAGCGACAGCATAATGATGCGGCCCCAGGCTCTGCTTAAGGTACTTCGATTTGAGTTGTGGCTGTAAAGGTGTTTTAGACTTAACCTTGAAAATAAGATGAAAAACCCACATGTAGATATTTTTATGTCCTCCCTCTGAATGATTTCCTAAAACTTTAAAAGCTCTGGAATGGAAACTAGCAATCAAGGGAAAAAGGTTTTAAAGCATACACAAATTTTTAAACAGATAATTATCATGGTATGGATTACTGAATTATTTTTATGATATTGTAAATTCCAGAGTGCAAAAATTTAAGTAATAAAGTTGGACTCGATACCTCTGCACCATGCAGTACTATACTTAAAGTTTAAAAAGAAAGAAATGTTTGAAAAGAAAAGCTCTAAACTGACTATTTTCACTGTAAGACAGCTGTCTGAGATAATCCTACCACCAAAATACACATGAGGAAACTAGTCTTAGCAGACACATCTACACTCACACTTATACCATCTCTCACTTGTGATCTCTTTCTTTTATCTCCTGAAGAGTCTTCCCTGTGTACATTATAAGATCAAAAAAAGAGTTAAGATTGTGCACAGACACAAATATGAATGAAACTGCAGTAGGGGAACTGATAAATAAGAAAATAAGGAAGGCTATTTCCATATTTAACAACCTTAAATAGGAAAATAACTTTATTTTTTACCAAAAGCAGAATCCTTTAGGATCCAAAAGCTATGCAAGACCATGAAAGTATGCATCAAAATGTATGCCAAAAGATGTTAGAGATTTAAAGACGTTATTTCTGAGCCATGTGTAGGGAATCAAAATTTGCATCAATGTTTGGCTTGTGCAACTATTAATTATAAAATATGGTGTGACCTTTATAAAGCTTCTGCAGTGTGGGAAGCTAATATGTCTTAATGATAGACAGAAACCAAGTAAGTCATCAGGCCTTCAGTCTTGTCATGTTACAATGGATCAGAGTTTGGATCCTAATTCACTATTTGGTCCATATAGCGGCACAGACAAAGAACGACTTTGTGTGGGTTTCCATAAAGAACAACAAGCAGGATCATCTAAGGAATTAAATTAAATCAGTTTCAGATGAGGAGTGTAATTTGATTTAAAATGAAAAGAAGTAAGAGCTCAACATTGATCATTTTCACCCAATTTCATGACATACACAATTGGACAGAAAACCTATTAACTTTCCGGAGTTTCCTCACAGTCAACATCACAATCATGTCACATAAATATGCTACTGAAATGTTACAAACTCGGTTTTTGTCCTAATTTGTCTTATACTTTTTTATTAAGACTCAACTTGTGTAGTACCATACATAAAATATATATGAAATAACTTACAACAGACTTTTATTTTCTGCCAATTGATCATACACCAGCTTAAGTGTAGAATATTAAATACAAGAGTTTACATATTTGGCATAATATACAGACATAAATAGGATAAACATTTATTTTCTTTCTACTATTATAAAATATAAGCTCCCTAAAATAAAAAGCTATTTAAGTTGCATTCTATGCTCAGGAATACTTAAACGGCAATAAAACAATTTTTGCATTGAACTTACATTTTGTACTTTAAGCAGATATGTGTCATTTACATTCATGACCTTGTCACAACAGAGAAGAGTGAAGTCATGACAGATACTTGACATTACATTACCCCCCTTTAACCATCTCTCTCTCCATCACACCTTCCTGATCTTTCAATCTTTCCCATCTTTCATCCCTTTGCTTTTAACCTTACTCATCTTTCTTGTGACCTTTTCATTCTCCTTTTCCTGTACCTTCTCCCTCTTCCGAATGAGCTTTCCTTTGGGCATCTTCAATTCTATCCTGTATTCAAATACACTCTCTTCTTCTAGTTCTGGCACAAACTTCCCTTACCTTTGGACATTTAAATGCTAGTGGATACCAATATGTAGACTAAAACTCTGGTTTAACTAGTTTACTAGTAAATTGGCGATATACATGTTAAGCTATGTGTTTGGTGAGGCTTTTCTGTCTGTGTATTGACTGCAGCCTGAAAAAGCAAAATGCTGTCCATTCTAACGGCCATGTGCAGATTCATTGTGGCCTACAGTCAATGGACAGCTCTACCACTGCGGCTTTACCAAAGGATGATGGTTACTTGGAGCTGTAGCCACAAACTAAGGAATGAGACCTTATTTTTATAGTAAATTAGTACGTAAGAGCCTTCTGATGTGTGCTCAACATATTCCCTCTCCTCCATGTTCCCTTGGAATACCAGACAAATGACAAATAATAGAAGTCGCCTCAAAGGGCTGAGGGACTTTTCCTGCCAAATGGATGAAAGATAAACAACAAAAGTCACAACAAGTATTAAACAGATGGCTGGCAGCTCTGGAAAGTTTTTCGATTTCAATGCACATTGTCTTTGTTTTCATCTGGAAGGATCGTAGTTTGTTTTTTTTATTTACTAAATCGGACATTGGTTTTTATGGGGTGATCTGAAAGACCTAATTTTGAACCTCAAAGTGAAGATCTTTTAAAGTTGTGATTGGGTGATTTCTTAAAACATCAGAGCTATTGGACTAAACCTGAATTAAATTCTTGAAGGACATGACGTATTGTTGCTTATCAAATGCATAATTAAGTTGGTACTATGAGTCAACGTGACTGTTAAAATGCTATTTTAATATTCAGGTTTTAAAATTTAACATTTTATACAATGGATTTTACTTGATCACAGTGGGGTTTTAATTTGCTCATGACCTGTTGATTCATTTTGTTCACACATTTAATGTGTGTGAAAGGATGGATTATTGAGGTAGAACAATTGTAATTCACAGGGAGATCCCAACAAATGTGAGAGGGACATGAATACTTTTCTAATTGCCAGTTTCAGGGAAAAGAAATATGTAAAACCTTAGCTGTGACCCCGTGTTTTAGATAAACAAAGCAAGCTGGGTCAAATCTGACAGGATAGGGCATTCAGCAGATAAAGTACGCTGGCCAGCTTATCTATTCTTAGTCTCACATATAGAGAGTATCGTTCTGTCTATGCATATTGTTTAGAACATTGTCCGGATAATATAAATTGATAATGAAGTGCATCAGTGGAGCATCTACACGGGACATGGACCAATTATGTAATGGACTGTATGTAATGCATCTATGTTGCATCCAGTTAGGACAAGAAAACAACTATATCATGCTATGAACTGGCCCACTATTGTAAGACCGTTGACAAGTATTTCATACTGCATAAAACTGAGTGTGATTTTCAATACATCGCCTTTTCCTGTCCAGAACTGGTCCTTGAGTGAGCAAGTAAGACCGCCTTGATTCTTGATGATAAATAATCCAAAGAGGAACCAGTTGACTCAAATATTTCTTAATTAAAACAAATGTGCATGTGGAGTTTATCAAATAAATTTACAGCAGTGCTAAGAGCAGTTCAAGTATCATTTTCAGTAAAAAAAAAAACAAAAACAAGTGACATTGTTACAATTTTTATCAAAACCAGAGGTTGAATTCACCTGTATCACAGGTTTGACAAATAAGGCAGGCATGAATTCCCCTTTTTGAATTTAATAACAAAAAGTAATGAACATTTTTGGTATATTCTAATTGTTCAGATGAAACTAAGCCTGCAGTTCAGAATGTGCTAGTCCACACAGATTTTCAGGTATTTTCAATAAAACAGACAAAAATGGTCAGAAATTGCTATTATGAATAAATAAATGAATATAAATGAATAAATGACCCTGCTTGGTTTTTATAAATACAAAGGGAGATTATGCTAACTTTGCATTTCACTTTCCCCACTTTTTCTTCCATCTGTTGCATCATCTTTATTCTCCTGTCAAGAAGCCATTATGACAGCCAAGATACAGGTGAAAGGAAGTCTAAAACTGAAAATGTATCTGTTCACCTGCAATCACCATCAAAACATTTTTGAGACTTATGCTTTGCTTAAGTAAATCCTGTTTTATAAGTATTACATCATCTGAAAATATTAGGAAAAGACATATGCTGTGATGTTGGCCTTTATTTAAAAGGAAGACAGATACAGATACCAATTTAGACAAAGACAGCTCTAAACATGTGAAGTATTCTCTGGCCTTTAGCAGCAAGAGAAAGATCTTTAATCTTCTTCTACAGCTGCAAAGAGACACACCCATCCTAAAACGTAATAGAATACATCAATTGCACCAATAAAAAGAAGGTACTGAGGGTGTCTGGATACAATCAAAATCTAGTAAAACTTTTGGAAAAAGATTTTAGCGGAAGCTATAAGGCAGGGTAGACAGAAAAAATACTGTACCAGCTACACTGAAACATTTTAGGATAGTAAAATATGTCTCAATGACAGTAATAAAAATATTCAGGCATAAAGGTGGCAGTAAGACAGGTAAAAGAGTCATTTCGTATGATTTCATGGAGAGTTTTAGGATGCCTTAAAATATTCAGTTAGTTTTATTTGCATCAAGAGACTTTACTACCAATTTATGTTTGTATAAAATTTATGCATCTTCCTATGGACTGTCATTCCCCATAATCCACAGCAGAAAGAAGCAGGCCTAGAAAATGAAGGGATGAAGCTAAATTATCACTTGAGAACTTTATTGTGCATTTCCTCTCATTCTTTTCGTTTGTTGATAAAAAAAAATGTTAAACAGTCTGAAGTATTCAAGTCTGGGAAAAGGCAAAAACTGAAGAAATCTGAAGGGGAAATTGCACCGCTACATATTTGTATGTATTTTATCAAAATAAAAACATATCAGAGATAAGAGCATATAATAAAGTGTGTGTTTTTGGTCCCTGCATGATTCTTTGTACTCGACAAGATGTTGGCCAAGCATGTCAAATATACAGCATCTAGTGACACTGCTCATGCTCAGCATGACTTCCTTCAGATTTTCCCACAGGACTTGTGCTACTTCACACTGACAACCACTTTGGAGCCATCAGCAGACAAACCTGAGCAGGCACCATGACAGGTGACTGTGTTGCACATACAGTACAATCAAAAAAGCTTCTCACAAACACACAAACACTCATGCATACGAACACAGTGCAGCTGCACAAGCACAATGATGTTGTACATTATACATTTTCACAGAAACACATTCCCAGACATGTTTTTACATCAATGTTTATCACTTAGGAGCTTCATTCAATAATTCACAGCTTTAAACAATTAATTACAGTAACAAAGATTATGTCTGATTTCTGACAGAAATGAACTTTTAGGTTCAACAGCTGTCCCTTTTGAACCTAAAACTTTACGGCAATGTACTAAATACAATATGACAGCCTTCAAGCGTCTACTTTTAAGTTAAAGATAAAGAGGGATTTCACTTTTCAGCATCAAATTGAATCCAAATCAACAAAAGAATGGCTAAACATAAATTCAAGTTTTGGGTTGCCCAAACAAGAGTCTAGATCTAAACAGGTTTGAAGATGCTTAGCAAGATAGAATGAGGAAATATTACTAACACGTACAGGACAAATAGGGCTGAATGTTGAAATGAAACACCTGAACAACCAGACCATTTTTTATTTAGACATTTTTCTCCTAAGTCACTTTTGAGTATTTTGATTCAAGTGTAGGTTATATAAGCCACAATGCAGGTGAAAAGGGGTTATAAAATGACTAATTATTGCCTCAGGTTTAAAGTCTCAAAAACCACAAAAATTTAACAAGGTGTGTAGACTTTTGAGAGCTTCTGTAGCTTTTTAATGTGTCAAATCTGCAGCTCTCATCAGGTTTTGGCACCCAAAGTAACTAACAATTTAAAAAATATTAGCTGTTTTTATAGAGCTAAAGAAAACTTAATCACTCCAAATGATAAAATTACAATACAATCTCAGAACCATAAAGGATTACAATAAATTACACAGTGCAAAAGTGAATTTTATATTAAGGAGAACTGAATAAGTAAAATACAAAACAAACTTATGTTGTAAACATAATCTGTTAATTTTTTTGTGAACAACTTATAAATCTATAAGGGATAATATCCACACTTCAATTCAATTTTAATTAAGAAAGTTATACAACTATGAATTTGGTGATTATCCAAGATGGAGTTCAGCTTTAGTATTGTCTATGAGGAACGCAGTTTTTTTGTCATAACTGTGATTTGAAACATTAAGTCGTCGAAATATTGACCAATTTGCAATTTAGAGTTTTATTTATTAGTTCATATTGTTTCGTGCCCATTGTTTCTCCTCGCTCTGTCTTAGTAAACAGCGGAGGTTGTGTGTAATCATCTACACAACATAACCTGAATAACTCCAGTCATGTTAGCTCTCTGCTGGCATTAATCAGAGCCTGGCGTATTAATGAGAGCGCGGCAGCTAGCTAATTACACCCATAGATTCTGCAGCAGCCCATTAAATATACAAATGACAGAATTAAAGAGCCCAGCCTCTTCTGATTAATCTTTAAATGGGGAAAAACTAATGATGTCTGTGCAAACTTTCCCTTCACACGTTTCTCCCCCTCTCCTCTCAACGTCAGCGCATAGCAATCAATCATATTAATTAAGGAAAAATAATTTGTATCATTTAACATTTCCCTCTTTCCTGCTCACTTGCTGCTGTACAGTGCGCTGTATTAGAGGTGTCTGGAAATTATCCAAGTCGATTTGTTCTTGCATTTATTTATTTTTTCTTTTTTTTTTTCTAAAGTATTTGTGTAATGTTTCATCTAACTTCATTAACTGCTGATTGAAGAAATACATCTGGATTAGCAAAAATATACAAGCAGGACATCTTCCCCATTCCAATTAACCCACTTTATGCCTAAAATGTGAAGAATTACAAAGAGGAAGACAGAGATCCATTTCTTTTTAAATACATTATTTTACAAAGAACAACATATGTCACTCCTAACCGAGACACACAAGGTCGTTAATTCAAATGCATCCATGAAGAGCAGGAAGTCATACAGCAGGAATATAGATAGGTAAGATGAATGAACTAGCAGGCATTTATGGAAACGGGCACTCAGAGGTTATTCATATCACAGCATGGTTACATACTGTTCTGTTTCATCTAAAGTAAGATTCAGTGTGGCCAATGTTGACCTCAAGTACCTTTTTAGGCACTAAGAAACATCTTCAAACATAAGTGAAGGGCTTTAATTTATGGAAACATGCACTCCGTTCGCAGTAATTGCACATGGAAAATAACGCATTTGACCAAAAATAATTTTAGCAAAGTGACCATTAAGCAACAGGTGAAAGGGTAAATATGATTAAATTTCAAATGGTAGAATTTGTTTTACTTTAAATAGGATTTACCATGCACAATATTGACCCTGCTCAAGGATGAATCCTTAACCTGTTTTGGAAATAAAACTACCTGTATTAAGAACTATAGAAACAACAAATGAATAACAGCCCTGGGAAAGGGAACAATGTTAACAGAAAAAAATTGTGATTTTTTTACTTCCGAGTCCACAAAAAATTTCAACAGACCAATGCTACTGATGGAGCCATTGCTTAAAGGCTTAAAAAAGTGTAATTAAATTAGAAAAATTAATTAAAACAAGTTTAACTTGCAAAGATTAATTATATAATGAAAGGTCAAAGCAAAAGACACAAAATTACAGCAATTTAGTAATTATAAAAAAAGTTACAGTTGTATAGTTATCATTGCTGGAGTTACAAGGTTTCCACGAGATATCAACGATTGACGAGTCTCTCCTCTGTGATCAATTGACTCTCAAGGGGGCATTACACTGCATTACATTCATAATCCAATTTGGCTTTGATTTGTTCGCTCTTCCGTGCGCTTCTATGGGAATAATTGTCTGCAGATGATGCTATTAGTATTGACGGTTGTAAAAGGGCGACGGTTTGAGGACTGCCGACACATTGATGGTCCAGAATAGATCCGGTCTGAAAGTGATTGTCTGATCCATTACCCTTTATGAAGGAGGAGACTGGAGGGGGCAAAGAAGCATGTCTCAATAACAAAAATCATCATCAGTTTGTTGGCAGTGTTCAAAGAAACTGTTTACCTTAGTTCTATAAGGACAGAGAAGAGATCAAAAACGTAATCTGTTGATCTGGGATTAAACCAAGCGTACTGAACGATAACCAGGTAAAGTGGAAAAACACGGCAGAATAGTCATTTAGTGTCTAAAATAGAAAATAAATGTACTCCCAGTAGACAAAAAGACATGTCTACAAAAATCTAAATTTAATTATGGATTCCTTAGCATAAAACAAATATTAAAATTACTTATAGGCAGTGCAAATGATGTTTACAATTAATACAGATATTAATTGCTGAAAAATATAATTATTTTTATTAAAAACATGTTTTAAGGATGATTATGTGGACATCAATAACAACCTTCTCTTTTAGAGGATTAGAAATTAATAAATGGCAATGGAACAAGGATGTTATCACTAGGTTTCAGAGAGTCTTGTTGCCCAAAGGTGCAACTTCAACTTTTGACATTTAACATGGTTTTAATGTTGTCACATAACTTAAACATTAAAATATATCTTATATCTCTCTTTGCAGAGACAAATATAACTGGAGATACTTAGTTTGTACAAAAGAGGGAAGCAATCTCAAGTGGCATCAAAGAGCTTTGCATGCTCAAATCCTACTGATTAGTATCAGCAGTCATTAATTATGAGCGTCAGACTGGCTGATGTTCTCAGATGAAGCAGAACATGTTTGGCTGTGCAGCTCAACCCTCTAATGATGCTGGTAAACAGAAAGATAATTGTCCTTTAAGACTGACTGGGGAAGTCATTCTAAAGGAATGTTACTGTATGACAGAAGTTGCTGTGTAAAGACCTGAACATAAAAATTCATGTATGTGTATGCAATTGTACTCGCAATCTAAAGAACACCAAAATGGTTTTAAATGGTTTTAAAGAGCCGATATTTTGTATTTTTCAAGGCACGCAGCGCCATTTTATACCATAATTAAGTAACTTCAGATGCCACAAAAATGCTGTACATATCAAAAATGACTGAAAATAAATTGGACTTCATAATTTGACATTTTGAAACTGGCCTTGGTCTCTTTAAGAAGCTCCTGCTCTTTCCAATATGCTGCTTTCAATACAATATCACAACAAAGCTTCTGATAATGCCATTAACTGTACTAAGCAGTGTTGGACTGAGATGTAGTTTTGTTTGATAAGCTCAATAGACTGCAGTTCCACCAGGTGTTTGCTAATTGTTGCTGCTACTAGTCTTTTGGAGCAGTGTGGGGCAAAAGATCAGCTGGGAATTACAGCTCGCAGGAGAAGCTTTGGGTAAAGAGGTGGAGCACTGTGAGAACGAGCGCTTCTGCACACCGAGTGGCTGCCACAGGAAATTCAAACATGCATGAAAGAATCAAAGCAGCACTCCAGGTATGTTTTTGATGAAGAAATAACATTAAAACAACATAGGAGGTTCAAAAATTTCTATGCCCCCTTATATATTTTTTTTATCTTTAAGACTTAAAACCGGACAGAAAACACAAAGGTTAAGTCAGGACAAATTGAGGACAATCAGTGCAGAAAAATTACATTATTTTTGTTCAACCAATGCATGTGTGGATTTGTACTGTGTCAGAACAAATTAACACATCCAAAAGATTTCTAAATCTCTTAAGACTGGATAGCATAAAAATAAATCTCACTAAAGGTGTAGCAAAAACAATTTAGACATAATTCCTTACCTGTAAAGTCAGCGTTATTCGGAAGAGTATTACTGGGAAACTGATAATAACCATTCCCTGGAAATCTAGTTCCTCTAATAACTGGTTCTTGTGGGTCAGAGAGTGATACGTCTGTTCTCTCCACCTGTAAAAGAGAAAAATATAGTAATAAGAGTATTAATAAAATATATTGTGCAAAATGTATTTTGTAAACTTAAATATTAGTTACTGTTAGTAATTTTATTGTGCCCACAACAGGAATTGTGATTTGTCTAAAATGTGTGATATTAAGTTTTACACTGACAAAAAAACCTCCAAAACATTCCCAAGATTTTTGGGAAAATATTTTGTTTAGACTCATGAAACAAAAATCATGAGCCCCATTATACCCAGCATAAAACTAAAAACACCTCAGATGGAGAACAACCTACTGAAATGTCATATTGTGATGACCTGTGTCTGTTTTACCACTTAATAATCTGAACCATTTTGGGGGTCAAGTATTATTATCTTTCTCCGATATAAAACTTTTGATGATCGGAAATATTTAAGAGTAAAAAAAAACAAAAAACAAGTAATATAATAACTGAAAGATCATAGAGAGTTTAGATGTATAAATAAGGAATTCCTTGTAATAAGTTCATTTTCAAGTGGATTAAAATTTCTCAAAATCCAACCATTAAAAGGTGTGGTTCTACTAAGCATGTAGAACAATTTCTAACACATCTACCTTCGGATGTGAAATGCGTCACTCAAAATATTAAATGTCTATCATTACAATAAACAGATCATTAAAGTTATTTGAGACTTCCTCTGGAAACCCTGGATATGTGCACTAACTTAGCAACACAAAGGGAAAGAACATCTAATGAGAATCTGTGTTTCATTAATCTCTGCAGGAACTATTTACAATATCTTATTGTAGACCAAAGAGGGGAAAAACCCCATTTACATTCAGAATAACCAAATAAATAAAGCATCTGATAACTTTTAATTAAACTGTAAACCAGTTATTTTACCTGGTAAAGTGGGCTAGGTCCATTAAGTTGAACTGGAGGATCCCAGTCTATCTGAATGGTGGTTTCATTTACAGGATGTAATCGAGGTGAAGACAATCCTGTAGGCACTGAAAAAAGAAGTGGGAGAAAAGATAAATCATGCAAATTGTATGTTAATAATGCGAGATCAAAATGTATTTCTGTTTGCTTTTTTCCTCCAATAGTCCCCAGATGACTTGTGCCAGGGCCGCAATTAGACAGCCTGTATTCTTATTGTAGGCTAAATGTCTAAAATGGTCTGTGTGAAAAGATGCTAACATGCAAAATGTGACAAAGGTGGACATGTGTATATGTTTGTATAAGAAGGCTATTGAACATAAAAAGTTTAAAAAATAAAAATAAATAATTAATGGGAGATCAAATGGCATTATGTTTAGATGATTGAGTTTGTCTCCATGAAACTGCATTTTAAATTCAAAAACATTCTGACAAACTTTGCTGTCGTAGTTAACCAAAAATGTTTGCCATTCTATTTTAATTAGTCATGACATTTAAATGGATTTTATTTCCCTCACACAGTCCAGCATTGACAAAAATCCTGTTTTCTGCATGAAGCATTCATTTAATTTCCCTCCTTCACTTTAAATGTTAAATTAAATGTCCCTTTGAAACATAGCAGGCAGTACACAAGCCATAATTTTATTGTGTATCATAAATAAATCAGCTGCAGACTGACTGATATAGGGAGAGGTAGAATAATGGAGAGAGAAGCATGTCATGTCATGGACTGGTATAGGGGTGGGATAGATGTGTGTACATTAAGTGTCATTCCATCACTGTGTTTCAGTGTTCGTTTCAGTAATTGTTTAAATGGCCTGTGGTGAGAGTAAATTAGCTCTGTGTGACACATGTGGACCATGGTTGGTGTGAGTGGTAATAGAGCACTTAAAAGGGAAGTGGATATCTCGTTTTAGACACCTCATCTAGGCACAGCCAGCTATAAATTACTGCAAACCAATAGCAAACCAGTCCATTGATATGGAGCTATGGCAATAGACAATATAGATGTGGCAACAGGCAACTTTCTCAGAACAGTAGAGAGCAGTTTTTCTTTTCGTAAAAGTAAAAACTCAACGCAATATTGATAAAAAGAAGTTAGTGTTTAAGTAGAACATGAAGGTCAGCTTTAAGAAATTAAAACAAACAGTTTTTGTAAGACAATAGAGGCCACTTACTGGATTATTTTTTGTGAAACCCTCAATTTTGTGGCTTAAAGATTTTATCAAATTAAACCTTAGCAAGCACACCAACTCACATATTCAAGAACCATGCAAAAGTGTTTGTTATCAAGGCAAAAGAAGTCAATAGTCATGCAGGTCATGTTTCTTCACAACACAAATTAAAAATGTATCAGACAAAATTAAACTAGAGGAAGCAGTCTGTCCACTCTTTAGTGTCACTTTCTGTAGTTGCGGCAATGTAATGAAAAAGCTCAAATGTGTTGGACAAGTGGTCCAACAGAATGCAAAAGTCTACTTTTACTATTAAATATGTGTTATTCTACTACTTCACCACAGAGACCCTAACACACAATTTAGGCAGAGAAGGTGAGAATGCTGACGAACAGAGCAATGTTAGCTTTGCTGACCTGGATCTCAGTTCTGTTATTTTACATTGTACCAGATTTGCTGGCCCTAAGGTCCAATTTTAGGCAAAGTAATTGGCCTTTTCTTGCCTTTTTCCCATGTCAATGAACACAGGAATCACAACAACAGAAGATAAACATGTGCAAGTGGAGGCATATAATTAAGTGAATGATTGATATTGATCATATAAGATCACAAATCTTTGTGTTTTCCAAGTCAATCCTCTAATAATGTGTTACAAAATGGTGATGCAATATTAGCTATATTTTTGCTGACCATTTCACTGCTCATTGATTCAAGTAGGCATACACACCATAGGATAAGAAACAAAACACAAAATGACAGAGCAGAGAGTTAAATTACCAAACTAGAGCAGAGATATGTTCAATTTATGAACTCTGAATCAGTGAGTGCTAGTGTTTTGTTTAAGTAAATCTTACTTCTTCAGTCAAAGCAAAAGTAAACTTAAATTTAGCTGTAAAATAATTTTTCAATGACAAACTCACATAGAAGCAGTATTAAAAAAACATGATTATTAATAATGCATAGGAAGTATAATAAAGACAAGTCAACATAAATAAAATATATTGATTAAATTTTGCCTTTGTATTTGCAATATATTTACAAATGTAAAAGTAGAGTACATCATGTCAATGCTTAAGCCATTATAGCAAGGTACTCTTCCTCCTTATTGACTGTAATTTGTGCTGTCAATAAGGAAGAATATGACTTTTATACAGTATGTATATATATGTATAGTCATTTATGATGCTTTTATATTTCCTTGTTGGTCAACAAAAATTTTCCTCAGTACTATGGCACTGACATTTCGATGAAACTCACTTGTCTTCCCATGAGTTAACTAAAACACCTGCAGTAAGCTAACTGTTCACCTGAAAGCTTAATTTTAGTTGTCAACATGGTAATGAACCAGTTAAATCATGGAAAGGCTCCCATGAGCAATTGTCCAGGCGTGTTGGCGTGTTTCCTGTTTTTACAGTGGCTGCCATGTCTTAACAGGCTCTTAGCAGACAGCTACACCATGCACATAAGTACACCACTTATTGACATTGTGATCCCTTGCCTTGCATATTTCTTTTCTCAGGAAGGGCCTCAGGCCAATTATGCATAAATCAATAAAGTTCCTGTTCTGTTGAGTGGTGTTACAACGTAAGCGTGTATGTGTGTATGTCTCTCTGTGTGTATGTCTTGTAGAACAAGCAGTTATGGATGTAGGATACATAAAACATCACAATCAGTCCCTGATTAGCCACTTACTTTACAATGTGATCAATAACTTTGCAGGGAGACACACACCATCGAAACCATGGCAAATGCATCAACACACATCGACGGAGATCTCCTTCCTTGTCTCATTATGTCCGCCACCATGTGTGCTCAAACATTTAGTCGTGTGCTTCGGTGTAATTCCAGCGGTTTCACAGATGTCGTCTCCTCACTTACAGCAGATGGTAGCTGACTCTAATGGTCCAGGCTTATGTAAGGGACATTTATCAGTGCATCTGCAGCATGCTCGAGTACGTCTTACCAGACACACAACTCAATGAGAAGATAAATCTCACCAGAACAAGACTTTGTTTCAGGAGATCTCACAATGCTAAAATTATAAAACTTTCAAGCAACTTACAGTTGTATATAGAAACCTAAATGTTATATTTTGACACTAACTTAACGTTTCATATTCCAATGCTGTTCATATAAGTAATAAAATAAATTTCACACTGATTTGGCTTTAATTTAAGAGATAAAATAGCTAAAATAAAAAGGTACAAGGTACCATGACATCTGCTATAACAATGCCCAAACACCCAGAGAAGAAGCACATAGTATATAGACTATTATGATAAAAGACATAGTAACAAATAAGAAAGCAAACTCTACCGAACAGCATGCCATTATCATTTCTTACAGTGGAATCAAGGGACATCTTTGCCGTAAGATGAAAAAAAACTGTGGCAACAGATGTGGCTGTTAAAAATACATTGACTGAGTCAACTGGGTACAATATGCCATATTGAATTGTACAGTATTACAGTCAAGAGAAGTCTTTGGAAATCACTTGAAATAAACACTGTCACTGTGTCAACAGATGTAGCCATTAAAAATACATTTAAACAGCCGACCAATTACAAAGCAAGACATCTTTCATTGCTCTACACATGAGGGATGACTACTGGAGCAACACAGAAATATTTGCAGTGTAGCTCTTAAACATGTGTTGAAAGGTTGAAATCTCTGAGCAAGTATTTTCTTTCATCATTTTTGCATGTGTTGTGTGTTTACCTGAAACTGTTATCTTTGTTTTAAAGACAGCATAATCAGAAAGCTTAGAAATCCTAAGATAACAGATGGAAATGTGTCGTGGGGACAAGTTCTCATACTGCTATTTGCTATCAGTGAATAAGACAAATAAAGCCAGAATTAAAATGTGAACTGCATAAAAATGGAGGATTGTTGCAGATTATAGATGGACAATCTAATGAAGTTACTAAAAACAATCTTACATCTGTCTGTGTCGATTATGGAACCATATAAATGCTGTACAGGCTATTAATCTACAAAGAACCAGAGAGACAAAGTATGGGTGTTTCTCTAACTCTGTGTGCGTCTGATTCATGACCAGCAGGAAGTGTGTGCTACGCCACATTTTTCTCTTTGTAATTAACAGTAAATTGTTTTTACTGCTGGCACCATAATATCCCCTCTGGTTAGCATGACCAATGCTGTCACCACTCAAGCATGCAATGACTGACTGCTCTTCCTAATGTGCTTGAATGTGCCGATGAGAAGCTTTGTTACACTACATGATATCATTACTATATAACATGAAATACTTTTGTCGATATCAATATTAACTTTTTGAGCTGCTATGTATTTGTGTTTTTGTTTGCACTATTTAAATTTGTTTGCACCTCAGTCAAACTCATTCTGCATGAAGTTGGCAAGCTACTCTGGTATTATATGCCTTTAAAGTTCCTCCCAACACATCCTTAAGTGATTCGCTAGTGACAGCAAACAAGAATTACTTCCTGTTAGATATTGGAGTCACTAAACATATCACAAAGTAGTGACTGCATTAATAAATATGTAGAAATCATATTTTTAAAGTAGCATACTACTGATTTAAAAGAAATTTGACTTGTCATTTGATGCCTTGAAATTGGAACTCTGTCTCTTTAAGAGGCTCCTATTCTTTCCAGCTCTACACCTTCAAAACATCATCACAACAATGTTTCTCATGATACCGTTAACAACTGTTAGGAGCGTTGGACTGAGAGATAGTTTGTACTAAAAACTCAGCATGCTCGCAATTCCAACAGGTGTTTTCTAATTGCTGCTGCCGCTAGTCTGGAGGAGGTGAGTGGGGGAGGTTAGCTCTGTGAGGCAGAAGCATTAACTGGAGACTGCAGCTCCAAGGAGGAGTTTTGAGGAAATATGCAGCACTTTGTGAGAACAAGTGTTTAGGCACCCCCAAATGGCTGCCACAGGAGATTCCTCAAGCATGAATGAAAGAATCAAAGCAGCACTCCAGTTCCAGTTATGTTTTTTTTTTGTTTTTTTTTATGAGGGAATCACTTTATAACATGAAATAAAGCTCAAAAAAGTTTATTTTACATAATAACCCCCTTTAAGAGTCCATCTTTTCCTTTGTCAGTGTAGGAAGAAATGAACCCTTAAGTATGCATCAGAAAATATAATTAAGCTTGTGTCAAGGCATCTTTTTGTTGTACCTGCTGGTAAGGTCCGACCCGTGCTTGGCAGACTCGTAATACAACCCATTCTTGTGCACAGTGCGACCGTGAAGTTGTAAATGTGGTATGGCTTCAGTCCTTCTACAATGTGAACAGGCCATGATGATGCTTCCATCCTACGCAAGACCTGAAAACAAGATAAATATTTAGAATCAAAAGATCATACATAATGACAGCTAAGAGAATAACCATTCAAAAAATAAATGTTTTTGTTTTTTTTACATTTGGACTAAAATAGACATGTTTTGACCATCATGTCTAATATTTTTAATTGAAGAGCTCACCTGACTTACGACTGGAGGAGCATAGGGGTTGGTGGTTTGCTCAGTTACTAAGTTGACTCTATACTCTGTGACTTGTCCCCTTGCAATGATGCCGTAGCCCTCAGTAGCGTTCCACGTTACGTTGAGGGTGGAGGATGACAGTGCAGACACATCTGGAGGAGCAACAAACTCAGGGGCTGAAAATGGACACAATAACATTTCAACCATAAGTTGCAGAAAAGTAGCAGGACAAGAGGAAAGAAAAAAGCAGAAGAAAAACAGAGACCAAACATCTCATATTCTCTGCCTTTGAAGTATACAGCTCTGGAAAAAATTAAGAGATCACTTAAAAGTATCAGTTACTCTGATTTTATGTTTTATAATTATATGTTTGAGTAAAATTAACATTCTATGAACTACTGACAATATGCCTCCGAAAATCCAAGCAAAAATTTAGTATTTATTTGCAGAAAAAGAGAAATGGTCAAAATAACGACCTCAAATAATGCAAAGAAAACAAGTTCATCTTCATTCAGAAACAACAATACTAATGTTTTAACTGAGGAAGAGTTCAGAAATCAATACAGGTATTTGGGGGAATAACCAGGAGGTTTTCAATGGGGTTCAGTGCAGTGGGCTCTTCATTTTTTCTATAGCTGTGTGTTATGTTCTGTCAGTATTTTATAGTTTAAATAGGACATCGCATTATCATTTTTTTTTTTTTTTACTGAAAATTCAGTAATTTCATTATATATACAACATGAGAAATTTCTAGCAAAGATAACATGGACAAATCATTCTTATGTGAACTCAGTGGTTTTGAGTGTTGTGCAATTCTATGGTTGTGATAACCACAATTACACGACAGATTAGAGAGGGAAATTCTTTATTTCACCATTGATGGCATCAAACTGTGAAATATGCTATGAAATGTGATTTATGGTCAACATAACCACTGTCATATCCACCCTGCATATGTATGTGCTAAAACCCTGGCACACATTTCACATCTAAAATCGTGTTATCATATGCTTGTTATCCAGACACACAGCTGAGAGTGATGTTGGAGGCAATCATTTAGTCTTAATGAGCCATATCATCTCTTTGAAATTCAAATACCTTAATGAGTACCCCCTCCCCACATGCACTTTTTATTTCCCTTTCCATTTTTTTCAATCAATCTGACAGTTACCCTTGTTTCCCTTTTTTGTCTCATCGTTGAATTTCTTAACTATTACCTTATTTCATTTTGTAAGCAGAATGATAGTTTACACCTAGTTTACACCTACTGTTGCAAATCTAGTGGAAATTTCTCATGGTCTGGCTTCTTTCTGAGTTGTTACAATAAGGTGGTGTAAAGAAGAGGCTCACATTGGATAATTTATTTCTTATCTGGTCCAGGAATATTTTCTTACACTGTGCTTTCTCACAAATCAGCAAGTCTTCATGACCTTCTTCTGTCAAGAAAGAAACTTCTGCTTGGACATATTTCCAACTTGTAGAGTCTATACATAGTCATCTATCATCACAAGGTCAAACTTGATGCCAAAATATTACTCAGATCATTAGTGAACTAACAGTTAGCTGGTAGATTTACCTGCTGAGGTAAAGAAACTCTTAGCAGTTGTAGTGAGGATGTTTTTAAAACCATTTATGAAACGTGGTTTCTAAATAAATGAAAAAAAGACTGTAAATGTATTTGCCTTCCACTCATTTTGTATACTACATGGAAATCAACCATTATGTTTCATGTCTATTTTACATATTGCTCTATTATGTCTACACAGAGAAAGCAAGCCCATTGATCTCCAATATTAGAAAGTTACAGCAGAGGATACAAACCTCCCTCCAACGTGTGTGCTGTGGTCCATTCTGATGTGACATTTCCAGCACTGTTGACGCTTACAACTCTTAGTTGATAGGCTGAAAATGCCTGCAGACCCTCTATAATGGTTCTACTTTCAGGAGGGGACAATGTAGTCTTTTTGGTTGGATGTTGTTCTGGGAGGACGCTTGGATCCAGCCAACCAGAGCTGGAGAAAACTCTTGTCTCGGAGGTAAATGCTGATACGTTCTTTGACTCCAGTGGTCCACAGAGAAAGAGCTCATACTTGGTGATAATACCTGTGCCAGAAAAAAAGGAAAATCAAATCAGTATATGAAACATTAGTAATAATGACATTATGCTTCCAAAAATTAAGACCTTCGTTTCTATGCTGCCTGGACAGTCACAAGACGGTCACACAGCAACAATCTTCAGTCAGAGGACACTTTATTACAAAACTGACTGCTAACTAGAGATCCTTCGTGTCCACCACCACTTTTGAAGGTACTTAAGATTCTTGGATAATAAAAAAATAAAAAGGCTACTTTTATTCTTCTCCATCCACACCATCTTAACCAGTAAAATTTCAAGATTGGCAAAGACAATAGCACCGAATTTGGCTCAGAGAAATAAAAGAGAGACGACTTGTTCTTAAACCAATAATAGAAAAACAAGAAACAACAAGAAAAACAACAACTAATGTGAGTTCAGGGCACAGTTTGGAGGGAAATGATCAATAAGAGCAAAAAGAAAAGAGATAAAAACAGGGAGAAACTCAGGTTTTACAGCTTTGTTTGACGCTGAGCCTCAGAGCTACTACAAAGCTCTCTGGATTTACCAAAGACACTCTCAGTTCAGTGTGTATGTTGAGAGTGTGTGGGAGTTTATGTGTTTGTGTGCACTGTTATATTGTTCCTATTCAGTGTGAACAAAGAATGCAAACATCCCTACTATTGGGTAAGTGTTTGTGTTTCCTGAAATTACACGTTTATATGTAGGTTTGTTTTTTACAGTTGTTCACATAGACAGACAATGTTTGGGGTTGTTCTGTATTATGTAGACAAAAATAAAGGAACTCAATACAACGTAAGCACAGAAAGACGGAGTGTATGCACATGGAAGTATACCATTGGGCTGACTCGGAGGCACCCAAGAAGCATGCAGTGTATGAGGTCCTGTAGCAGTGACGTTGGGAGCAGATTGGTTTTGTGGTGGTGCAGCGGCTGTCAGAAAATACAGTGGAGGGCTAGAGGTGCAGCCCCCAGAAGAGCAGGCCTGGAGATGAGAACAAAACTTTATTTTAATCTTAGGAGAAACAGTAGCCAAGTTATGGACAAATTTAAATAAGTAAAAATATTGCACATGGTTCCTGGGCATACCTACCTCCAGTGTTACAGAATACTGTGTGAAGGCCTTTAAACCGCTTGCCACAGCCTCTGTAGATAAACCTATGTAGTGAATAACCGGCTCTGCTTCATCAGATGACTCCACTGATGATACCACAAACCTAAAAGACACAAATAAAGAAGATATAATCAAGTTTTGCATTTAGTTGTATTATTATATGGTGGTATTGTTTAATTCAAGTGCAATGGTGGCCAAATGGGCAGCTAAGAATATATGCAGAATATTTAAGCTGCACAGACACCAAGTAAACATGTAGACAGTAACTTCACAATATGAGCACATTTTTGTTCAATATTTTTCCAGCCTCATTTGCCTCATTTCCTTTTGCCTACTAGATACTCCCCACCTCTGTTCACTACAAAACTTCAATATCTATCCCAATCCTTCAAATGTAATTTGAACTTGAAGTCCAAAACATTACACAGGTTGCAACAAGAAAAGCTGGTAAGCATCCATTTAAAGTGCTCTTTCTTTAAATACTCAGTCATTACCTTTCGACTGGGCCTGTTTCATTTCTTGGTATGCTCCAGTTAAAGCTTGCACTGGTTGGGCCTGGTCGTCCAAGGAGGTTTAAATGAAGCTCCTCTCCAGAAGGTGGAGCCCCTAAAGTCTGGTACGAGGCTGAAGCACTTATTGTCTCACCAGCTACATTAGCTGTGATGAGCCAATAGGAGTAGTTGGTAAAGGGAAACAAACCAACGTCTACAAAGGATTCAAGGCCTTAACAAAAGAAAATTAAATTAAGTCAGAATACACAATACAGCCGTATTTATGCCATGCAAATAAAATTAGGGACAATAAAACCTTTGAAAAGCTGTGTTGGTACATACTGAAAGGAAAATGTCTCTGGATGGTATGAACTGACTGTCCATCCCTCATGAGGGTGTAGTTGAGTCTATGTGAATTTGGGGAATCAGGTGGATGCCAGGAAAGATGGATTGATGAGTAACTAAGAACTGAGCCAATCGGTGAAGGCTGCTGTGAAGGAACTGTACAATGAAACAAAACCAAAATCAGAAGGAACCAGAGAAACAAACAGGATTTGAATCATTTTATTAATTCCAAAAACTGGTGAATTGTATTAATCAAAATAAAGACTGACGGTACCCACATTTGCTGCATCCAAAAGGGTTCTCAGGATCAAAATGACTTGCTCCAGGCTGGCAAGAATCACACTTGTGTCCAGTTACCAGCAGTTTACACACACACATTCCTGTGTCTGAATCGCATAAACTATTGACACTGCCCTCTGGATCACATGCACAAGGCTGGCATCTATTTATGGAAAAAATGGGAAGAAGTAGTATGAGGAAATAACTCCCATGTAATGGGGAATTAGTGAACTTTAATGGCTCATATGGTGTTCTGTTGAGGATAACAGTTCCTTCTGCCTGAGTGAACTCTTCTATGACTTTTATGAGGTTAAGGAAGGTTTCTTAATGAACAAAAACTTAAAACCATCTAAGTTGTCTTTGACACATCATATTACTTACACAAAACTTTTTTTTCTCCCAAAACACTCCACACCCAAATCCTTAGAAAAAGTGCAGCTTTTCCACACAACCTACTCATGCACAATAGAATGGGAATTGTGCAAAAGATTTTTACAACCTCCAAATTAATCAAGTGTGTTCACAATTATATGAACAGCACATAACTGTTATGCTGTTCCTTTCCACTGTCACCAGTGCTTGCTTTATTTATAACAATGTTGATGATTATGGCTTGAAGATAATGAAAAGCCAAAAGATAGTGTCTCAGAACATTAGAATACTGGGAAAAAGATAAATCCAGGAAACTAATGGTATCATAGCCTAATCAGCTAATAAACTCAAAACACCTGCAAAGGTTTTCTGAACCTCTCTCTCAGTCTGGTGTTTAAAGTATCTTTTCTTTTAAGATACTTTACTTTTGGCGTTAAACAAGTAGCCTAAACTGAATTACAATTTTGACTTATGAATCTAAACAGTGTGTGATGTTTGTAGGACTCAAGATTAGTTACTGCGGGGTTCTAAAACAGCCCCTCTATAGATGCTGTGAGTAGTGTGGAAGAGTGCTGGAACCAAAAACGAAAAGTAAATACATTATTAAATGTGTCTTCAAGAATGTGTAAATGTTTAAAGATTACTGTGTGTGTGTGCTTGAGAGTGAGAAGTGCCGGGTCATCTCCTTAACACTGTGAGGGAAACCCTAACCACCATCTATCCCACCCCATAGCTGTGATATTAACTTCATACCCCATCAGAGTCGCCAAAGTGTGTGTCCATTTGTGTGACTGCATGTATTTGTCTGACGGTGTCTGTGTCTAGGTCACTGGTTTGGTGTTACCCCCGCAGGGCCAGGACAGTGGGTGAGCATACGGCCACCCACCTTACACCTTTACAAACACACACTAACATGAGGTGCAGTATGTGTGTTGGAGAACATTTAGCACAACAGTCTGGCAAACTGAATCGGTATAAACCATGCTACTGTCACCTACACACAAACATTATTGATGTGTGTTTTTATTCGCTGAATACTGTACTCGCATATTATACGTCTCTCTCTCTCTCTCTCTCTCTCTCTCTCTCTCACACACACACACACACCAATGCACCTTCTTTATTGCTGTGTGAAAAGCCACAGCCTCGTAAAGAGGCGCAAATTTGTCCTGCCAACTGGTGCACCAACACGGATACACACGCTGATACAGAAAGTGCCACAGTGACTCGACCTTCACTCCCTTTTCCAAGGAGAAACACCAACATTGCACCCAGTCTTCCTTTTATCAATGAGCCTAAAAGAAGAGTGTTTGTGTTTTTATGTTTTTTATGCCGTTAGGGAGAACCATTAATGCACATTAAATCTTTTTAACATGAAATTTAGGGTATACATAGAATAAATTGAATAATGTCACCTTTCTAGTAGTAGTAATGGCCTAAGTGATTTTTTGCCAAAAGTGATTTTTGCAAAAAACATCACTACCTCTTTACTGCCAAAAGATGAGATATGGTAAAAGAAAAAAAAAAAAAAAATCAGTTTTGGCAAAGAATGACTTTGATCATTATTCTAGGAAGAACAATATGTTATAATTCTTTTAAACATCTTATAATCTTGTTCTTTATACAGAATTTTAAACAAACTGTCTTGCAAAAGTATAAACACTCAAACTTACAGGGGTTAGCAAAACGTTGTGCATAATAATGTACAAAGCTAAAGTGGTGAAATGTTCCATTAAATTAGTTTTCTTTTGTAGTAGAAAAAATTGTTTTCCAGGTTTAAAAAAAATTGTCAATTAAATCTGATGCATGACTTATTCTAAACCATCTCCATCCTTCTTCACAGCTGAGAGATCTCAGCCACAGCCTGATGTCATCTCTAATTAAGCCACACCAGAAACTAAAGCTATCAGACAAGGTCAGCTAAAATACGCATCAATATACCAATGTACACACACAGAGTGGACAACTGGTCAAACAGTTTGTGGTCAATCCATCTACTATGACACCTTGTTGAGTGTGTGTGTATGGACAAGTTTAATACTGTGTCTAAAGTGAACAGTTATTTGTGGATGAGTGTTTTAAGCAGTGTGAGCATGTGAGATGGCCTGCAGGTAGCAACATGAGCAGCAAAGGTCAAAGCAGTTCTTAACTCATGTAAGTCATCTGTCTGCTCACCTTTCTACAAACTCTCTGTATAGGGACTGCACCTGGAGACACTCTAAGAATAGCTACATAAATCCATGAGTTTCTTTAATGGAGAAAAAAATAATTGGGGGAAAAAACTTTCTAAGATATACAACTGATGCGGCATCAGGTAGCTCAGTGGTAGAGCAGGTTCACCATAATAAAGTAGCCTGTATTCAACTACTAATGAATAAAGGCCACCGGTGAAGATGAAAACCTTAATAGATATACAATTAACATTTCTCTTTGTTTCTTAACGTGTGAGAGGGTTTGTGTTAAACCTACCTTCCCAGACCAGGATTAAATCCAAAGAACATCTCACGACATTGGTCACAGCGTCTTCCTCCCACTGAGCGATGAGCACAGACACACTGTCCATTCTGGCTCTCACAACTAAGCTGCATTGCTCCCATAGGATGGCAGTCACACTCCAAACACAC
The DNA here is from genome assembly GCA_903067065.1 of Brachyrhaphis terrabensis. Taxonomy (NCBI): domain Eukaryota; kingdom Metazoa; phylum Chordata; class Actinopteri; order Cyprinodontiformes; family Poeciliidae; genus Brachyrhaphis; species Brachyrhaphis terrabensis. The sequence continues at coordinate 85,807 of CAEGAG010065618.1, forward strand.
ACTGTGATCTGGAGTGAGGTAGAAGCCTGGACAGAAATAAATGGGAAAAAAAACTAAAACTAAATTGATGCACTGTTTGCCAGTGAAGTATTTTGATGAATGATAGCAAATTGTATATATATACATACATACATAGATACATACATATATATATAAACATTATCACGCAACAGAACAAGTCTTACAATAATACCAAGGTAAATAATTTTGAATGCAGTTTAATACAGTTTGAAGCAACCATTTAAAATGTGTTGTTTGCCATTTATCTGTAATAAAATTTAACACAGAACCAATAAAAGTGTCTGAGGTTACATTAGGCACTCCACATTTCAAAGCATAAATCAATAGAGATAATTTTTCTCAATGCCTGTGAGCTGATAAATACATTAAATATTCTGTTAGCCACTTAGGCCGCTGTTACCTATTAAATGTGGACCATAAGCTGGAACTGCAACAACAGAACTATTTAAATATTACTGTTCAAGCATATGAAAGTAAAAACATTATGAGAGAACATAATCAAAATATAAATGTAAACATACAACACTGACTGCATTCAAAGTGAACATCTTGTCTCAAAACATCCACCATCACAAATGTTTTGCTGCTTTTATCACACAAAACCAATCAAAAGGACAAAAGTAGGTACAGCTGTGCTTATAAAAATATTACCAAAAAACACAAAACTGAGATTCAAAAGGCAGAACAAAAAATGCACAAAAATGTGAAAATGTCTATATTCACACACATAGAAACAGAAACCCAACACCTGGAACATTTCTTGTTCGTAATTTCTGACACAGAACTTTAACTCTTTCATAACAAAACCTTAACCTGTTAAAAGTTATGTATGTTTTTTTCTTTTTGTGAACTCATTTATTATCTGTCAGTCAGTTACTTTAACTTACCAGGTCGGCAGCTACTGCAGTCCTTTCCATGTCGTGATGGGATACAAACACATTGCCCTGTGGCGCTGTCACAGGTTGACCCTGTCACTGTTCCCCTGGGGTCACAGATACATGGCACACAGCCCTGAGACAAACCTTTTGACAGAGATAAAAACAAGCCGTGTTATTTCTCTTTTCTTTTCTCTTTGACTGATAAAGACCTACATAGCAACCAGAAACCTCCATGGTAAAAAACTACTAAAACATTTTAAATGATAAAGGCTGGACAGAATCATTTTCTTACTCTCAAGGTCTAAACTTCTGTTATAGTAGTTCTGAACGCAGCTGGTACAGTGGGCGCCCTCCACTCCTTCCTTGCAGGGGCATTGTCCGGTCCTCATATCACACACACCCTCTGGCACAGTTCCACTACTGTCACACACACACGGCAGGCAGCCCAGGCTGTTGCGCTGCTCCAGGGTGTGGTAACCATGACGGCATGAATCACAATGATGGCCCTCTACATGTTCCTAAAAAAGCAATGTTAGGGGAAAAAAAGATGACATGAAGATCAAATAATACTGATCATAAATGGGAAAATGTAATGCATTTTGGTGTATTACCTTCCCTTTACTCTGATTTATTGCTTCAAATTTGTTGTCAGTTTTAAACTTACATTTGGCCAGAGTTATGTATAAAAATCCTTGTCCTTGATTTCTTTGTAAATCATAAACAATGAATCTTACATATTCAGCTTTTCATGTAGTATGAATGATTAGAATCTAATCCCAAGAAGTCACTCGAAATAAAGGTATTCTCTTTGAAAATGGATAAAACTATTCGTTCCCAAGAAAGTGCCATTCGGAGGTGAAGATCATCCTTTCAAGGAGTGTAGAATCATGTTTTTTGTGCAATACATTATTTAAGGCTGTCAGTTTGTCACATAAAAGTGTGCAATAGGAATACAGGTATATAAAAAAAGATAGGTGCACCTCATCAGGTTAGAATATCCTCAAAGGTTTTTTTTCGTAATTCAATTTGAAATGAGAAAGGCATACATTACAGAGATTCATTACACAGACTGATATATTTCAGTATTTTTCTGAAAATTTTAAATTTTATAGCTGATGGAACCCAAAAATTTGACCACAAGATCAAAACACAACAGGGATTTTAAATACACAAAAAGTATGTTATAATGCTACACAATGATGAAGAAGCCTGCTGACTTGACATTTGTCTAACCTCCACAATGAGGTTTACATAGTGCTCTTACCAAGGACATCAAGTGAACACTGAGTGGAAGGAAAAAACTGTGGTGCAAAACATTGGAAAAGCAACAGATTTAAGCATAGCCCTGAAAGATTCCAAAGCAAATCTCACTTAAGAGTTTAAGGGAGATTCATGAGGTGTTGGCTGTGGCAGAAACCAGTGCTGCAAGAGCTACCACATTCAGGACACTTTGTTGTGATAAGCACTGGACTGTTGTTTAATGGTTCATAGTTAAAATTTTTTGTTGAATTTTTAAATGAGTGTCCCAGAGACCTGAGGAAGAGCAGAGAGACATGGGATCCAAGCTGTCTAAGGTTCAGTGTGAAGTTTGCAACAGTGATGATCTGAGGAGTCTTGTCTTCTGCTGAGGTTGGTCCATGCCTTTTGCAGAGAAATATGACAGGACTTCATGCTCCCCTGCTGTTAAGCTTTATGGAGATGCTAATATTCTACTTTTGCACCAGCTTCATGTGCCAGAAGCACCAATGTTGAATGACTGTGGTATCAATGTTCATATCAGCAGAACCAGAGGCTGATGACTTTTCATGTCATACCGTACTGCATACTTTTGAGTCAGCTGACATAATCCTTTTTTATTAATTTTAGGTAGTTTTCCAATTCTCTGAGAAAGTAAATTTTGCATTTTCATCGGCAAAATGAAATGCTCTTCCTTGTAACTTTCAATACGAGTAAGGAATAAACATTTGAGACACATGGCTCTGGATGGATCAGATCTATTATAATAAGTCTTGACATTTTGAACTTGAAACAATATTTTTTTTTTTCATTTTTATTCCAATGTACTGTGATCCATCTGTACATACCTTACACAAACACTGGCCAGTGTACGGATCACAGTTCCTCCCAGGCACTGTCCCGTCACGTGAGCAGTTGCAGGGGGCACAGGATCCCTCCAGTCTTAAGCCATACAGGCCTCTGCCGCATGAATCACATCGTTGGCCTCCCACCCCAGGCTTACACTCGCACTGCCCCCCACTGGGCTCACAAAATGAACTGAGGGAACCCAAGGGGTCACAGTCACATGGGATGCAGCCATCTGGGTGGGAAAGGTTCCAGTATCCAAACTCACAGCGGTCACATGCCAAACCTGGATATGAAAAGAAGTGAGCTTCAGAAAAAATAAAAATACAAGCTTCTGTTTATGTTCATTTACCGATTATTGAAGAGGGCCTCTCTTTGTGCAGGCGTGTGGGTGTGTGTGTGTGTGTGTGTGTGTGTGTGTGTGTGTGATTCAAAGAGCAAGAGAAATGGTGGGTGAGTGAATAAAACTGCCATCATTAGGGCCAGGCCCTCTGCTCATGATGGATCACTCACCTCAGGCCAAAACACTTAATTTTACCGTGCAATAAATAAATAAATAAATAATTTAAACGCTTGTACAAGAAAAGAATTGAGGAAGAAAAAAGGGAAAAGGAGGTACAATAATGATATACTAGAAAATTCCTGAAGAAATTTAACCGGCGCCTGCCGGGGTGTGCCCGTCAGTTTGGACCCAGCGTTCGATGTTAAAAATTAGCATCAATGCTAAGCTTAGCTAAAAAATTACAAAGTAGCATGTGGAGAATCACAAGAATGTTGACTAACATGGACTTGCACCATTCAGTATGTTAAAATTAATGCATAAGCTAAAATTAGCCAAAATGCCAATGTTAGCATGAATGCTGTGAGTAGCATGTGGGGTATCACTAGCATGTTGTCTTACATTCTCTTCCTCCATTCAGTATACTAAACATAGCTAATGTATGAGAAATAGCTAAAATGCTTATTTTAGGGAAAAGGTTAATGCTAGTGCACTAACCTGAGAGAAAAAGATAATGCAGGCTAATATTATTGCACCGGTGGTGCATTAGCCTGAGAGGAATATTGAGGCTTTTATTTTTAAATTTTCAATAAACTTCATTTTAAATGGCCAAACTAATCCAATGTGTAACAGTGATTGGGTTAAATCAGTTATATAATGCCCAAAACATTCTGCCATGTCTGAAGGTCTAACATTCTGCTCAGCCTTGTAGTAACTCAGAGATCCACCATCATTGTAGTACAGATATGGCGTGTTTTAGTCCTAAGCAGCAACTTTCCCCTGCTCTGTGTTCTGTTGCTATGGTAATGAATCCTCTCTGCCAGCTGTGAGTGAGACACACAGGGGGAGACAGGATTCTATCTGTTCAAGCCAGCCAGTTTCACTAAAAAAAGCAGACCGAACAACTGCGTCCTGTTCAGGAACCGTGATACGTATTCAAAAACTGTTTGAAGCATATGAGAGGGCTATTTGTCGTCTCTGATAGTACCGCGATTCATATCTGTACCTCACTCACGGTAATAGCAGTGATGAGAGAAAGATGGTGTGCGCTGAGCTCTGAAATTTCTGAGAAATGTACGAAAATGAATGGCTGAGAGCGTGAGCTTACCCTGTCACATCATATCGCCCTGAAGACCCTTGACAGAAAACCGTAAGCCCTAGATAAATTTCTAAAACATTTTACGGGAGCAGGTATGCATTCCCATGTCATGACCGACTTTGATACCAATAGGGCAATATTTGTGGGCATGAGGGCGAGTTAAAAAATTTTTTGGGGTCAAAAATCCACTCCGTTTCTCACTCTAGCAGAGCGGCAGTTACACTCTAATTTTATGCAAAATCAAAAACTTTGGTGCGCTTAGAGACAAGTTGTGGACAAACCGTAATTCGTATCGACATGCTGTCTTCATTTCTGAAGAGATCACGGGCGTATCTACAAAGTGAAATTTGAATGGCACTTCTATGTGAATTGATGACGACACGGAAATTCTTCAAAAATAGTGTATTTTTAGGATTTTTTTTCCCCTCGGTCCATTGACTTAGAATGGGATTTTGGGGCGTCGTTTTTCGCAATTTATGTTGCCATGGTAACTCCGGATCCCGATAAAAGTAATAGCTCCCTCCTCGAGATCGAGCCGCACGTATCTTTCACTGCACTCCCTAGACATTGCTATGGGAAGGCCCCAATAAAAATAAAATTATTTCAATACCAACACTAAAACATGCATTAGCTTCACCTCCCAAACACTTAATAACTTCATCCTGTTTCAAAGGGTAAGAATAGAAACTACTTAGCGTTAAAGAAAATGTTCTTTTCATTAGTATGGGGAATTAATTAAGAAATGAACTTGCATTATTTCTTAACTCTTTGTGCTTCTCTTATTTATATTTAATCATCAAACAGCAGTAAAAATCAATTTTACGCCAAAAGAGGTTTGATAGCTGCGAAAGCAGTGTGAAGCTTTAAGGCTAGTTATACTATGATATGCAGCGTGAGAGTGTGCAGGGCTTATTTGAATATGCCATACGTATTCTATGACAGGCAATCTGTCCCTAAATGGATGCCTGGGGGCAATGCAGTCACCACAGTCGTTTATGAATGAGCACGTGTTCATATGTGGGTGGCTATGAATGTGTGGGCGCACACAGAGATTAATGGAAACATACCAGTACATCTGTGTTAGTGCATATGTCCAACACACTTGTGTTTCTCCTGACCCGTCCACTTTAATAATTTTATAGATATGGATGTTTTTTCTTCATGGGTCATAATTAATAGTACAGTAAAGATATACGTATATTTACTGAATGTGTTTTGTGACATCCAACCACACAGCATAGTTTATTATGTGATAAATAGACTGAAGCTTAATAACGCAATGATACCTTGTTTAGTAATTAAAAATCAAATCAAAGCTCAATGAGTGGAACTCGTTAACTAGGCACAATTATTAAACTATTACCAGCATTTTCACAACAATTTATTTTTAAGTAGCTAAAAAAATAACCTATAAAGTGCTTTTTTGGAAAATTGACTTTATATATTGAAATAAACTCTTGAGATAAGAGTTTATGGATGAGGATGAATGGTCAACAAAAAATAAACGGTAAAAATTTAGGAGAAAAAGAGGTAAAAGATATTAGATCAGAACAAAGCTATGTATTTTGCCTCAAGATGCCCCTGTGAATGTGTGTGTGTGTTTGCATATGTGTGTTTTCAGTAACATGGCCAAGCTTTTTATCAGGAGCCAGCTGGTTAACAGGCTCATGCATCACCATTTCAAACACTATTATGAACACACTGCACTCTGGCACCTTGTTATGAGCGTACAGTTTTCTGCATGTGTGTATCTGCTTCTGTGTGCACACATTTCAATCCCATCCTTCAGAAGCGAGCCTGCCATTGCTCTACACAAAGTATCAGCTTGGCGGTAATAAATTGCCATAATCAAATCTCATTTCTGAAAAATACCTGTGGGAGCAACCAAACAAACAAGGACAGAAAAAAATGGGTCTTGTAAGAAGAAGTGTGAAGAAATACAAGAAGCTGCTGCAGTTTGTTTTAATCAACTTGGCACTGAATTAGAGAATTAAATACCAGCTAAGTCCTTGATGGCATACGTGCACATACATGTGCATGTACTGACACAAACACGCAGACATTTTTGTGGACAAACACTCCCACAACATACAACAAAGGGTTAGGGAGAAATAAATGAACTTTAATACATGGTCACATCCATCTCTTACAAAAACACACCAATGCTACACATGCACACACTCGTGTGCACAACATGGGCCCTTGGTAGCAAGGCTTAGCAATAAGCATGATGCGGTGAGTTGAGAAGAGCTGGCCAGTTTTGCATTTCATACAAGCCTGGTCTTCAAAGACACACAGGGGATAGGAGTGAAACCATTTATCAAGAATAGCGGCACAACTGCTAGAAGCACCACTAGCAGAAAAGCTTGTTTATTTTGGCTTCCACGACAGTTAGGGATGTGTGTGTTCAGTGTGTATCTGCTCATGCTTCTTTTATAATGTGCACCCAGTGTACAGATTTTTGCTTGTGAGCACTTCAATGAAACCCATATGGATTAATTAGGGCAAACTTGTTGGACAATTAAAGAGAGTAGAAAGGAAATTTACTATTGCTTTGTGGCAAGCATCAAACACCATTGGGCACTAAAAATGTTACTGTTCAAATTTACTAAGGAAATGCATTGATAAGTCAGTTGGCTTTATGTCATATTACATCAACAAACTTTAATGTAGTCATTCTGTGTTTTATAGGCAAATTGTATGAGATTGAACGATTCAACGTAATCAATAACTGAAGAGGAAGAAAACTAATACATTATTTACAAAGATTGTTTTTGACTTTCACGATTGAATTTTATTTATGTCAACTGAGATTCCTAAAATGACTTACTCCAGACCTAAGTTGTGGGTCTGAAGTCCTCTTCATCTGTGTTGAGTCTTCTTTGATACACATGCACAGATACACAAACAGTCTTTTGCAGGATTTTTCTCATATTTACCTGTGACATGAGGTTTACACAGACACTGCCCTGTGTGCTGGTTGCAGATGGAAACTGCTCCTGTTGAGGTGATCACGGTGCCTTGGTCACTACAGTTGCAGGATGTGCAGCCGGATGGATTTGTGGCATTGAGACCATACCAACCAGGCAAACAGTGAGCGCACTGACGGCCTGTTACTGCAACCTTGCAGTTACACTGTCCTCCAATCTTTACACGAGACACACCGTGAAAGATACAGAGATATGAAGAAGAAAATGTGGTCAGTTGTTCAGTTTTAAAATCTCCCAAATTAACAAGTTGCCATAACATTGCTTTTAAGTTCAGCATGTGCCAGTGTTTACCTGGGCACACTCAGTGTCACCTTCGACGGTTCCAGCAGCATTGCAGTCACAGGGCTGACACACACGAGCTGAGGTAGGATCAGAGTCCTGCAGCCTGAAGAATCCACCTACGCAGCGCTCACAATTATTTCCTTATTTTAAGAGGGACAAAGCGTATAAAGTAGAAAAGTTAATAAATCTCCTGAACAAGATGTTGATGATGACCATGTTAAAGGTTAAACTGTATTCAAACACCAGACGGCTAGTGCAACACACAACTGTTATGGCCCATAAACTGGTGGGGGTCAAGAAAGGGAGGAAAGTTGATCATGGCATCTTGCAGAAATAAGCATGAAAATTTATATTATTTACTGTTTTTATGTTTAAAGACTTTATTTTAATTAGTAACTTTCTTTTTGGCAAATGCTAATGTAAACAAACCACTACACTTTGTTCTTTACAGCTACAAATATAAACAGGGTTTGGCTGAAGATTATTGTCCTTTATTGTTTCTTATGATAAAACTGAATGAATTAATTATGTAAACATTTACTAGATTACCTATATAGTCATTAGCCAGCTTATAGCTGAGCACTATTTTTTTCAGTCTATCAATAACTTCTGCCTACAAGAGAGCACCTGAGGTGTTGTGCATGCAGTGATCACAAACTCCCCCTCCGCCTCGATAGTGCTCATCTGGATGTTCATCAGCTGGGGCGTCATAATGACAAGAGACGGCGTGGCCATAACACTGACAGAGTCGGCAGTTCATAGGCTGGAGCTGATCACCTGACCTGAAGGGTTTGTCATTGTAGAGTGGTGCACAATGTTCACACTGAAAAACAAACAAAAAAATATTTAAGTAATGTAAAGAAAACCAAGGTACATCACCTTTCAATTTCCAAAGTGCAAAAGTCTCAGCAGTGACATTACACATGTTAAATAATTGAGTGAATAAAATAACAAATTAGTTAATTAGAAAATAAAATTATTATTTTTACTCAAATAAGCTGGGGTCAGAGTTTCTAGGTCTTACAAATTAATACTGATGACAATCTAGACACTGTTGAGGCAAAATACCGTCTGCTTGAGGAATAACTGAGCTGATCTAAAAACACAGAAATTGCTATCTCATTTTAAATACGATTACATCTCAAAGCGATACATTTTACAGTGGATTCCTGTAATAGTGTATTATTGAATTTAAAGACACTACAGACCATATCGTCATCTCAAGGATGGAGGAGTTCAAACTACTAATAAAGAGAGAGGTGAGACCAAAGACTAGCAAATTCTGTTAAATATTTTCCTGCTTTATAAAAATTGAAGAAATAATGAGAGAAAAAACCTCAGGTTACCCTCTTAAAGCAAATAAACTCTGAGAACATAGACTCAGAGTTTGTTGAACCTCTGTTCTGAACACCCCCAGGGTCTATGTAAACAGACTAGTGGGTGGGGAATTTATTAAGAAACAGGGGAAATGTTAAGCAGTGAAATAAAACAATAATAAAAAAATCAATGAGCACTGTAAATCTTAATCTAAAAAGCGCAATGTGTCTCAGTAGAAAACACAAAGCTATTCACCATATTATCATGAACGCACACACACACACGCAAACAGCACAGGGACCTGACATCTAATGAGGACAGACTTGCAACAGCTACCGCTTTTAAACACACTTTCATGTCAAAATAAACATACCAAGGTGTGTGTTGAGGGGCGGGAGAAAAGGGGGAAAAGTGATGTAGAAATGCATTTTTTTTTGTAGCAGAAAATAGCACAGGCAAGCAGCAAGTACAAGTCCTTTGATTTTGTTCAGCAGTCAGTACAAATTATGGTGGACAAGGGGGGCATCAAATGGCAGGATTAAAAATGTATTAAAAAACACAGGAGTTCTTCCCATGTGTGACACATGCAGACCTGCACAGGGCCTATTATGTCTGACACACAGACGAGGGGGTGTTCAGGAGGTGAAAGGAGGAGGGAGAGAGTTGATGATGACTGGAGGAAAGTGGTACAATTTGTGTTTTAGAGAGGGGGGAAAGGAAGTAAGAAAAATTGTGAGAATTAATGTTTTAAAAAAGGAAATGAGTAAGACATGACCGTAAGTTAAATAAATGTATTTGCACGTTTTTTAGGATAAACAGACAATAACAAATACAATAAAACAATAAGATGAATAAAATCAGCAAATTTTTTTTACATCATCTGGTTGAAGTTATGTTGGTACATTGAACAGGTACATAATTTGGAAAGGTTAATCTCATAAAAATGCATTCAACAAAACATCAGAACATCCGCCATGTTGTTCAAACCATTTCTGTGCAGTTTTAGTTGGATGTTTAGGGTCATCGACTCAATGAAGGCCCACAGGATTTCCTTACATTTTGCTGCATTAATTTTACCTCCTGCATTTTTAAACCTTGCAGAGTCCACTGCCAACAAGCATCCCCACAACACTATGCTGCCACCACCATGCTTCACAGTGAGGATGATGTGAAGCTTCAGCGTAGTCATCCATGTGTGCATCAATAAGCCTTGATTGCCTGTGATACTGTCACTGCTTCACTGCCGTTAATTCCTAGAACCACATTTGATAGATACTGACCGCTGTAGATTGGCAAACACAACACAAATTTGGAGATTCTCTCATCCAGGCATTTAGCCTTCAAATGCTTATGGTTGCCCATTTTCCCAGCTTCTAAACCTTCAGCTTTGAGGACAGCATGATGAAGAGGTTATCTGTCACTGGTCAAAAATGTAGAGCCTTGTTATAGAAAAAAACATGTTTGAATAAATCCTGTGGCGTGCAAATGACTCAAAACGGATTAAATCTTGACAAAAAATAAAACACAGAAACAGAAAGAAATGTATAAAGACCAACATCCTTAAGAGTACAAACATAATTCAGAACTGCCTGCATGTTCATGTTTGCTGTGTCATGTTTCCTGCTCTTCTATGTGACATAACGTTTGGATGAGGTCCATCTCCCCGCATACCTTCAATAACAGACAGTCTCTGAGTTTCACCATTTTTTTTTGCACTTTAGCATATATGTCTATTTTCCTGGCTGTGGGTCTCTTTTCTGATACGTTTCACATGTTACTGATACTTCTTTTCGCCTTTAAAGTCAAAAAATTGTCCCTATGCTCACTGATTAATGTGCCAAATATACCGTAGTGGAGTCCAGAAGCGAAATAGTTTTCCTATTCAAGTCTATTTCCATATTTCTAGCCTTTATCCTTTTTTCTAACACACCTCTTTCAGAAAAACAAGTCATTCTGTACATCTCTCCCATCTTTCCATCTCTCCTCTTCCTCACCCCCTCCTGTCTCCACTGTCCCTCAACTGCTTGTTCTCATAGTCACGGTGACTATGTGAGCTGAAAATATTACCATACCAAATGAAAGACAGAGGTTTTTTTTCCCTTTCTTCTCTTTTCTTTTCATACAACATTGCTTTACCTTCCCTCCCTCCCTGCCTGCTAATTAGTCGAGGGACTGGTGTTTGGGAGTTAAAAGAAGAGTGTGCGCGTTCATTCTACTCATACAAAAGGTTTCGATGGCGCTCCATCATCTACATGCTGCAACAGAGCAAAAAGGAGGACACATAAAGAAGATTGAGTTTGTGCAGTTTTAATTCGGTTTTCTCTTATTTGCACTTGGCTGCAACAAGCTATATTAAGAATTAAAGACAGTGCTGAAATGTGATTCTACACACTCATTCCTAAATCTGAAAGAATTTTGTTTTTTCATTTAATTTTATGGTGTGAATACAGTGCTGATTTGCCCATTTTTTTTCTATTCAAATCAATTTTATTTTAAAGATAATCAAAGTAAATATGAAATGCAGCTTTCAAATTATGATCTGACTAGAAAAAATCATCCAGATCAACCTCACCTGATCTGAAAAAGTAACTGCCCCTGAAACCAAATAACTGCTGTTGCCATCAAGCGTTTACAATAACTAGCACTGAGTCTTTTTAATCTCCTTGGAGTTTATCACTCCACACTGGGAGCTTTTAGGTTGGATCGGCCAACTCATGCCATGCCACATTAATTGGATTTAAGTCAGGACTTTGACTAGGCCACCGCAAAGCCTTTTTTAAATGAGTCTTTCAGAAGTTAACTTGATCTGGGATAACAGGTCAAAGCATTGCTGCATCACCCAACAACACTTGAGATTAATGCCATGAACTGAAGACACTGACCTTTAGGACTTTATGATAGAATACAAGATTCATAGCCCCATTAATTACATCAGTTAAGTTATCCAGATCCTGAAGCACCAAATCAGCTCCAGACCATCAAACTACCACCACCAAGTTTGACAGCCAGTACGATGCTCTTTTTGGAAATGCTGTGTTAGTTTTATGACAGATCAAACAGGATGCAAATCTTCCAAAAAAAAAAAAAAAGTAAAGAAAACCTCTTAGTCAGCAGTAGTACTGACAATGCAATTTTTGCTCAGTATTTCTTAATGTTAAATAATTAACACAGGCATTAACTGGGGATGCCTGCCATGCTTTAAATGTTCTGGATACTTTTGTGACATCCTGAGAGTAATTTTGGTTGGTTGGTAACTCCTGAGAAGTTTCTCCACTGTTTCATGTTTCGTCAATTTGTGGATAATGGCACTCACTGGAGCCCCAAAGCCTTAACAATGTCTTTTAACCAGACGGAGTTTTAAATTAGCTTCTAGTTTCAGTTTTCCAATAAAATAAAATAAAATTAGGTTAATCACAGTTATTTCATAATTTATTAAGAAGAAAGATAATTTCTTCACATAGGGCTAGGACATTTTGTATTGGTTTTCCCTTAATAAATTAAATCATATAAAAAGTAATTTAATATTAGCTCAGGTTATCTTTGATATTAATATTTTTGTGCTCTGTGATTAAAAAACAAAAAGAAATAATTAAGTAAATCTGTAAGGGACATTTTTTTTTTTCACTGAACTGTAAGTAGTTCAGTTTATAAGGCTTGAAAACATCAGTCTGTGTAATCTATAATGTGCTTCACTTAGTGAATTGAGTTAATGTAATAAATTAACTTTTCAATAATGTTCTAATTTATTAAATGGGCCTGTAGATGAAATTAGCATTTAGTGATGCACATTTTCAACGAGAGAGCTGTCCATATTTTTCCTGGTACAGTCAAGACAGTAACTATGTGTCCGTGTGCGGGGGTGTGCGTGTGTGTGGGAGGGGTAAGGGCCAGGGTATGTGTGTGAATCAAAGTATTTTGGACTGAGAACCAGAGGAAGGAATAACATCTTATTTTCACTCTGACTGTTGTGACAAAACTTGCTGAGTGAGGAGACTACTCTAATGGATATGTGGACATTCAGATGGTCTGTCGTAAGCATCTGTGCGTGTGTGCGTGAGTGTAAATCCACTGGGAACACTCATCTTATCCTAAATGCCATGACCAATTTCACGCTCTCACAGCAAAGGTCATGGCACTGGCTTGTGTGTGTGTGGGAATGTTTGTGTGTACACATCAGTTTCCTGTGTATCTACAGAAAAGTTAACCCGGTTAACCCGAGCACAGGTGAAAATCTGCTGCTGATGCAGCCTTAAGCAACAGAGAATCTGGGCAACACCACTTAATGTCAATAGCTATCAGACTCCGTGCCACACATTGGTACAAACTCAAATAAACACTATTTTCAGTTTTTAAATAGCAAAGCCCGTAATTGATCAACTTAAAATGAAATCTACTTGGACGCTGTTAAAAACCTTGCTTTCTCCACTTAGTCCTTCTTTCAAACCTGACTTTACTAAGTGACTTCTTGTTGCAAAGGTTTACAAAATTTAACAAAAATGTACAGACCTCAAAATGCATTCTCACACGCTCTCATAAAAAGACACACAAAAACTATTAGATCACCATTGGGAGGTGTGCAATAGAATCTGATGCAACTATCAAATACATGCCTTTAGGGTACAGACAAAAGGGATGGCTTAAAACAAAGTTAGCTCTATTTTTTTTCTTTTTTAAACACTGAAATGTTATATTTCTGCACTTAGTAAAATGAAACATACTATTAAGTATAATTCTACTACATTTTATGATTAAAATAAAGTGAGCACTATCATGTAAAATTCATGATATGATATATCTTTCAGCCTCGACTGAATCCAGTGGTTGTAGCAAGATTCAGAGACAGAGTGACAGAATGAGAGATCAAGTCTGACGCAGAGTGCACATAAGAAAGAATCAAAAGACAGAGGGAGAAAGTGGGCAAGCGTGAGCATACGTTTGCACACATATGGGTTTCGGCATGTGTGAGTGTGTGAGAGAGAGCCAGTTTAAGTGTGTGTCTTCTAAGGCCCCTGTTGATCATTTTGACACATGTCTGAGCATTTCTGTCACTTTAATGTCACTGTGGAAATTCTACAGATTAGTACAACATCCTTCATGGTACTAGGCCGATCCAAGTCAACAGAAGGCATGCAATATTAAACGCTAATATTCCCCACAGCCTTTTATGCTCCAATATTACAAAGACAGAAGAAAGGTCTTGAATATTCACTTGGAGAGATGGCATGGACAGGTTTAAAAGAAAAGTGCACACAGCCACTAAAAGAAAGAGCTCTTTGTAGACAAATGCACAGATTATACTCTGATGTGTTTCAAATAATCAAAGCTCCTACAGAGAATAGGTCACATAAAAACATGTGCAAATTGCTTAAATCTGGTGCATCTCCCAACTCAACAAAAGAAGTAACGTATTAGGGAAAAAAAGAGAAAGAAACTTCTTGGGTGGATGGATTAATCTCAGACTGATAAATATAAAGAAGGAAGAAAAAAAGAGTCAAACAGAAAAGAATTAGATACTTAGAAAGTGCAGACATAAAGAGTGGGTCAGGGTGGGGGTTATAGAAAACGGCTGAGTGAAATGAAGCAAAAGACAAACAGAGGGAAAAAAGGGCTGATTAGAGATGCATGCTGGGGGAATGTCATTGTTCTAGTCGATTTGAGACATTATTTAAACAGCGACTCAGGAGAGAACGACAGAGTATGAGAGACAGAGAGTGATCAGTAAAGAATGGAGGATAAAGGTGGGACAGGGACCTAGAGAGAACAGAGACAACTGCAGTCTATAAAAACATGAAACAGTGAGAACGACTTTTTCATATTAATACATAGACACTTGTGTATGTCTGGATGCAATTTCCATGATGACTTCTTTTTGTTGATTTGATTCTTTTCATTTAAACAGATGAATGGAAAAAAGTATTTATTTTACTTATTAATCTTCTGAAAAAAATTTAATTGGTTCTAAATGAAAACTGTAAACAGACACTGATGTTCTCTGGATCCTCTATAAAACACTAAAAGCAACACTAATGCACAGACACTGGGCATGAATGATGCATCAGTAGTAAATAATGCAGGCTGTCCTGTGTGACGGTGTGTTAAAGCAGTCACACCTGGATATTTCATTGCTGACCAATGGAAACTTATGCTGGGATGATGCCAACTGTTATAAAGTCTATAATATCTTTTTGTGACTGTCCATTCCAGAAATGGTAGTTTGGATCCAACCATCATTCTACAGCAAACAATAGCAGTTTGTAGGCCTTTAGTTTTATAATGATATTGTTGGCTTAAATGAAACATGTTTACAGTCTTTTTAATAGCAAAGTGTCCCTCCCCTGCAATTCTGGGATGTTACATATCAGAAAATAAGAAAACTGATTTGTTTTTTTCCTTTTTCTGAGATTATTTAGATCTAATCTCATGTAAACTGAACCATACAACTCGCTCTCTAATTGCATAGATACTCTGATCTATTCATTTTAGTGCTTAAATATATGTGATGTATATCTGGATCTAATTTAAAAATGTAGCATCTGGAAATTCCCTGTTAAAGCAAACACGTGCTTTGGATCTGTATTTAAATAGATGGGAAATTTACAATTGAGATGAGACTTGTTCACATGAACATTTGATATATTCTCCATAATTTTTTTGTGTGAAACAACGTCAACATAGCTGTGAGGTATGCTCCGTTTGTGTGGTTATGACACATTTGTTACTCACATTGCTTCCGACTGTGTGGCTCTCAGGTAGACACAGACAGCGGTATGGGGTCACACTGGTGTCACACTGGTCTGCATGGCCATGACATTCACATCTGCTCAGGTGACAAAAAGAATATGGTGTGAGGATAAAGATTGCAACAAATACAGAAGGCCTAAAATGTAGAAACAGAAGTTTAAAAACATACTTTCCAATTAAAAAACCAGCAATGAAAATATTAGACATGAGAGAAACTCTCCCACAATGTCTGTTCTGATTTCCTTCATCCTTAAAACATCAGTAATTCCAACGATAAGAGGTCATTAAGCATTAATAAATGCCACTTCAAGCATTATCAGAGTAATGTGGGAGGTGACAGACAGTTCTACCATAACACCATGTGATAGCATTATACACACATGCACACACCCCCGCACACGCACACACACACAAAAAACTGATTTTATTATTCACTCTCATATTCAGTTGCTTTGTCTCGTTCATCCTTCAACAGTGCTAACATCTGTGACACTGCACAGCCTTAACAGTATTAATGAATTAATTAATGTTAGGAGATGTTTTAGTAATATTGCTTTATCCTATAAAAACCTTTTGGTGAAATAAAATATGCAAAAACTGAGAAAATTGCAACTCCAATTTCATAGGAACCATCTTATACAAGTATATTTAAGGGCTGCACCATAAAAGGAAAACATCAAATGATGCAGGTGAGTTTTGGGTGGATGATATGATAATACTTTACAAACATATTTTAAACTAAACACTGTTCATCTTAGGTTCAATCCAGCTATGATAGAACAATATTTTTTTTTATTTTCATCTCAGCAACGTGGACTTGCATAAAAAGTTGCATCTTGCGCAATCTCCTGTGTTGGCAGCTAAACAACTTTGCTGTTGTTGCTTTATAACATCTCCTAAGACAGGTGATTTCTGACTTCCACATTTGGACAGTATATATATATATAAAAAAAAAAAATCCCTTCTCACCCACCGCGGGTGGTTTTGTTTTCCTCTTAGCTCGGGTCCTCTACCAGAGGCCTGGGAGCTTGAGGGTTCTGTGCAGTATCTTGGCTGTGCCTAGGACTGCACATTTCTGGACTGAGATGTCTGATGTTGTT
>CAEGAG010065622.1:0-20027 GCA_903067065.1 Brachyrhaphis terrabensis
CGGCCGGAGAACAGAAAGTTCATGGACTGAGGAAATAACCGTTCTAAATGCATTCAACATTACATAGTTGTTATATTCACCTCTCTCAGCTAACCAAGGCGGAGACTTAATCTTCAAGGACCAAAACAAAGGAAAGAGAAACAAAAGGCAGATGGAACAATTCAACTTTGTATGCTTATTCACTGTCATGTCTACGGGATGCGAAAACTAAACACTCTATCTCCGTGTTGGGAAGGCCACGGGAAAAACAGCAAGTTCCCAGACAGACACCTGTTGTTTAAATAGTTTGCACAGCCTCTGCAGCTGCACGGAAAAACATCTCGACTGTGACACAACAATGTTATGTTTATGTGATACATAAAGGAACACTGTATGATGCAAATAAAACATTTTCTCTTAAAAGGAAAATCTACTTCACATGGTGATTGACATCCTTATGCTGAAACGCATTAGTGGAAAATGATCAAATTAAATGTTCTAATTTACAAAAACACACATCTCATCAAAATGTATCAAGAATTAATTCAGTGAAGTAGTAACTCAAAAATACAGTGTGTGTATGGTAACAATGAAGGCATAGTGAAAGTCAAAAAAAGACATTTAAGTTTGAGGCTAATGATAGCAATCTACTGTACGCAAAATGGCCATGCTTAGATGCTGATGCAAGTGATAATTAAGTCTTATAGCTAATGTCTCTTAATTAGCAATAAACTGCCACAAAATGTCCCTAGTTAAGAAGTCCAAATGACCAGAACTAAAGGAATTACATTTCACATTCTTTCAAACCTCAGATAGTTTGCAAGTCATCAGCACTTCTGAACTACAGGGTCCATTTAATCTTCAGATAAACACATACAGTAAAAGGGTTTTTTAATGGAAGCGTCAACATCAAGCGTCTAGTGGAGCAAGTTGCTACATGATGTTTTTTGAACTTCTTAGGAAACAAAAGCACATTTTGATCATTTGTAAGTCATGGTTGGCTTGGTATCAAACCATAAATCATGGAACAAATCTTTATTCTTTCAAGTTTTTATTTTGATATATTGGACAAATGCTACTTGATAACAATTCTAGACAGTTCCTCTAAAGCAACAAATTTCTTAGCTTTGAAGATTCCAATTTCCATAAATATGAATATTATCACCTTTTGCAATGACTTAATGCAAACCAAATGTCCAAAATGGTGCTGAATTAATGTTCTGAAAATAAAGTTATTGTTGTAAATTCTAAAAAAAAATCCTTCTAACAAAATGAATTGAAACATATAATTTCTAGATGAACTTACAAATGTTTCCCAATGTAACATTCAATAGTCTTTTGGAAAGCTCTTCATGTATAAATATCACATTTAAAAGATTTAAAGGTTTTAAAGTTTGCTTTACTCCACCAAGTTATAGTAAAAAAAGAGGAAGTTCAGATAAAGTATAGTGAAGAAAGAAAAAATACCATCAAACTCAATTTAGGAATTTTTGAAACCCTGGTTAATTCTTTTCCTCAACACAACTTTGTTTCACCAATTGTGTTTTATGCCAATGTTCAAATTTGCATGTCAACTTTCAGAAGAGGACTTGTCTGACAATAATCTTGGGGATTTTGTTACCAGGGACATATCTGCGATGCTTAAGGAAAATGGCACCCTGCTGAGGCTACATCTGTCAGGAAACCATTTCACAGACCAGTTCACTGACTATCTTGGCTCCACACTTATCACCAACTCCACGCTGCACCACCTCCACCAAAGCTGCAACGCTCTGGGAGAGCATGCAGGTAGTGAGGCAATTAGTATTCCACGTTATGTTTCTTCTTGTATTTTCTGTTAGGTCATAGCCTTTCAACGAATGAAACATTACCCATGTCTCAAACTTTTAATATAAGCTGGTATTAAGGATTTTGACCCCTACACTGTTTTCACAGGTTTTCCATTAGCATCTCCAGATAAGTGAACATTAGCACCAATAAATTATATGTTGCATCACCACAAGACAGGAAAAAGTAAGAGGTAAATTGGTCCCTTAATGTTAGTTTCTCTTTTTTTGTTTTGATTATAGCAATGTTAAAAAGGTTTATATCTAACCTTCAAATCTCTCAATCTTCCTCTTAAAGTAGGACTACTTTTTATCTCTCCACTCCTGTGGTTTACACTTTCTCTCCTACGCCTGTTCTTGTGTCATGCCAGGAACACAGAGTCTTAACATGTTTCTCATTCAAATCCACACTTTCCTAAGTTGCTCCTCTGATATCCTTATCTATTGAAATGTGCCATAAAAGGTTCTTAAAATTCAATTTGACATTTCAGCAACACGGCACTCTATCCATCAGTCCCAAACATCATATCTCCATGGAAATCTTTTACAGTGATAAAGACATCTTTGTCCATCTTTGCTGTTATTTGTCACAATACTATATAATAATTTTAAAAATAGTATGAAACATATATTTAAATGGTTCTTTGTTTGACCTTTCTGAAATATTCATCCAATTTCACGTGATACAGACACATAAGACACCGTAAAAATTTCACAAAAGTGCCATGTGTGGATGTGGCTGTTAACAGGAAAATGTCTTAAACACAAAATTATTGCTTACATATTTTTCATGTTACTCTTTAAATAGAGTTGAAACCAGAATTTTACATAAATTCTGTAAAAACACACTTAATCTAGTTTTATCACAGTATGATAATTAATCGCATGAAGTTTTCCTATTCTAGGTAAGGTAGAATCACCAAATATTTTTTCCCTCCAATTCAGGAGTTTACACACATTTTCTTACTATTTGGTGGAATTGCTCTTTAAACTGCACTACTTAGGCCTACAATCTTGAGTAGGCTTTCACAGTCTTCTCACCATAGTTTTCCTGAAATGTTGGCTTGTTCCTCCTGAGAAAACATGTAACTGAGTCAGATTGTAGGCTACCATGCTCCCACACATCTTTTTAACTCAAACTGATATGAGACTGAGTAGTTTTGTAATGGCCATACAATCAAAGTTGACTTTCTACTTTATAAATAACTTGGTGGTATGGTTAGGATCGTTGTACATTAAGAAGACCCTCTGGCACCCAAGCTTTAAAGTAAAATACTTTAACTGTCATTTCTTCAGACCACAGAGAACAATGTGTTTCCAAAAAGATGCACAGTCTGTGGATTTGCAAACTGTAATATAAGTTATATGTTGAATTTAGAGCAATTCCTTCTTCCTTCTCGTTGAGTTTTGCTGCAGCTCATGTTGGTACTCATTTCGCACTCTCTGACCTGCTTCACACTGTCTTCTGATGTTGATACTCACATTTCAAAACCCATTCATGTTTGCCAAACCCAAATTCTTCTCAAACAGTCTGATGGCTGAGCACTCCCAATCTGTTGATAGTTACTTAAAATTGTTTGAACAGATGAACTTGGCACCTCTAGGCCTCTGGACAATGACCCTAAGGATGAGCCAGACTTATGGTGGTCCACAGTCCCCATCTTGATTTATTGACTTTCTTAAATTTCCCCAGTAAGTCACACACAGAATAAGTGTTGCTGAGATTTTGCCTTAAAATATGCATCATAGAGATGCCTCAAATATTAAGAAGGCATTCACAAATTAACTTTCTCATATTGTCCAAATGCAAAGTAATCTTATAGTGAAGCTAAAATTGTGACTTTGAAGAACATAATAAAAACAAAATCTTACCTCTCCCTATTTTAATCTGGCATTTAGCAAATAGAAATGCCAGAACTTCTAATTATGGACTTATTTTCAATAATTCCATTATTAACTCTGGAATGCCCCTATACTGTGGCCATTTTGTTAAATATCCATAATGTGTATTTGCCGTTTACTGAGTCACATCTTTTGACTTTTAAAATGAAATATTTCAGCAAAACTCTTGCTAAAAGTTACTGGCAATTTTCCTTTCACTTCAAATGTTTGCAAATGAATTAATGACCTTGTATTCTACACACTGCTTTACCTCCATATAGTGGCAGCTGAAAGCTTCCAGATACATCTCCACAGTCCTCCATCTGGCCTGATTGAATGATAACTGCATAAACAGTCGAGCCCTATGAATTGAACAATTACCGTATAAAGTGGAGCGATGACACCATGAAAGCTCGGCTCCAGCATTATTGGACTTCTTGAAAAAGCCATTTCTATAAAAGAATTTGCAGCAATAGTGGAGCTTCATTCCTGCACATCAACATCAGCAGGCTGTGGCACTGAAAGGTCAGGAACGCTGCACCTTCATTAAAATCTCTTCCAATTATCATGTGGATGAGTTTGTGATTGGCTGCTTTCGGAAGAATGGCAGAGCAGGAGACGGAACGTCTCTTGCAGGTAATTGGAAATGAGTGTACAAAAACGGGAATGCCTCCATGTCTCATTGCCATATGTGCAGGTATGATTTATCTCCATATACTTGGCCTTTTCTCCTGCTGAAATATCAAAAGGACGTCATCTGGAGTCTGGAGAGGTCTCTTCCATAAAGAGACAGAGAGGCCAGGTTGAATACTCTGGCATTTATGTTATTGTTTTAATGCATTTTAAATATTTACATAATGGGCTGTCTTCTTTTGTGAGTCATAGACATGTTCAAATACTTCTGTTGATGGGATGATGAGAATTTTTTTCTTCGTTCAAAGAAATAAAATAGAATAATGAGAAAAGCTGTCTCATAATATAGAACCTTAGATAAAAAGAAAATACTATGGTTTTACTGCTTTAATTACTTTTATTTAAAATAGAAATAAAATTTAAAAATGCTGCTAAAATATTCAAATATATATTCCAGCTTTATTAATATCATGACAATTCCATGGTTATTCAGATTTGTACAGACATTGATATAAACATGCAAAATTTAGACAAGTAGGAAAAGCCAGTGGGCAATATGAGTACAGACAAACAAGACAAAGAGTTTGAAAGATTGTTTTTACTTTTTAAACTCGGCTAAGAAATAAGTAATATGACTTGGAAGTGGAAAATAATATTACATAAATCTGCAATTCTTTTTCTGATTTTATAAGAAACTGCAAGCTCTAGATCAACAAAGTTCTCATTAAGCGTATCTTACTCTATATTATTTTCATTTTGAGACTTTTAATGTGCCTGATGTCATAGGGAAATATGTAAAATTATTTCTTCCATCCAACAGGGCAAAGATTTTCTCCAAAAAATAGTAAGAGAGATAGAGAGAGAGAGGAGAGATGGTGAGAAGTACTTTCCTTTTTCTTCTAACGACCAAGAAGGTCAAGTGGATTCTCATGAGTAAACTTCCCTGAGAGCTTTCTTTAGTTTATTCCTCTGCATTTGTATACGGTATAACGGCATAGATACAGTTTTTAAAACCAAGCATGCACAGCAATATTCATTTTTTACTTCAAATGTCAGAAAAACAAACATTTTAATGAAAAACTCTTGTGTTTTTTAAACTTTGAGAACACCTTGGTAGAAAATATTTTGGTGTAAATCCTAAATACAAAATGCTTTTCAGCGTTTACTTAGATCAACAAATTCTTGTATTTCAGGTTCAGTGTGTATTTCTGTGACATGTTTGTCTTGGGTAATTAAAGATATATCTTCTTCTAGCAAAGTCACTATTTTTTTTGAGTTCTTCAGAAAAATGTTACCCTAACAAGAACAGAGCTGTCTTTTAATGACTTTGGCAGAGAAGGAGCCATCGCTGTAGGACAGGCTGTTAAGAAAAACAATGTTGTGGAGGAGCTGAATGTTAGGTCAGAAACTTTGCTTTCTTTGGGATTGACAATCAGATGAAGTAAAAGGGACAAGTTCAAGTTGAAAACGGGCATTCAGAAATTACAAATTTCTTGTTTTTGCTTTTTCAACAATACCAAGCTTTCTTTGCAAATTCCTAGCGGTTACTGCTACTTGACTGAATAATATAATTTAAAAGATAACACTTTATGATTACCTACATCACTCTCCAATACCCTTTTATCTGTTATCTGTATTTTTGTCATGCCACAGTAACAACCGAATACCCCCTGAGGGAGCCATCCACCTCGCCACGGGCCTCAAAGTAAACAAGGCAATCAAACTTCTGAATGTAAGCTGTTGAAAAGAGATTGGTTCTGGCTTCACAAGCAACGGGGGGCAGCAGTGGATAAAATGGGATAAATAAATGGATCACTGTACTTTGCTTTTATGTCAGCACCACTGCTGAAGCGTCATGGCCACAGAGGGAGAAAAAAAGTAATCGCCAAGACTCTGAAGTCAGTTAAAAGCATGAGCAAGTGTGATTGATTATGTTTATGTGCCTGCATTGGGAATCTTTTCCTGCATTTTGATGTATGAAAAGTTGTTCTGCATGGATTTAAATGAGATGGTTTTAAACGAACAAATTCAGTTTGTGAAACAAATGTAAAGCCAAAAGAGAACAAGGATGAAAGATAAAAAATAAATTAAAAAAAGCCCTTGACATACAAATAGAGATCTGAGCCAAGATAATGGCAGTATGAATAAAATTAGTTGTAGTTTGTTAAGTTAACAAATAAAGTATGCTGTGGGTGGGTGTAAAGTTCCGAAAGTTAATCATTTTAGGTCTCTTAATAAACAGCATTTTCAAAATTAGTGCTTCCATTTACACAGCTGAGTTTTAAAAGGTAACAGGATCACTACCACCAAGTTATATCACACTTACCTGCTACTTTTTATTGCTCAGTAAGCATTTTTTGTAGTTGTTTGTTGCTTTGCACATCAAAAAATGTCTATATGTTTCATGTGTATCTCAAGAGATGTGCTTTTTATAAGTGAACGATTTTCTAACATCTAGAATTTAATTTCTATATTTATTAAAAGTCTAAATGTAGCTGTGTTTTAGCTAAGACTTGCTAATGCAAAAAAAAAAAAAAAAAAAACACCAAGAGGGATACACCCAGTTTCAAATTCAAGAGCTCTCAATCTTGAGGAGCAAGTTTTACAATTCTTGCTGTTCAGGTAACATTTATCCCATAGAGCAAACTTGACATCAAACTAATATTTTGCTGTTAGTACCTGTACAATCTGAAAGATTAGCAATTCAAAATAAAGTAAACGTGTTTCTATCCATCAGTGCAGTGTAACAATGTTAATTTATTTAGCTTCTTGCCAGCAATTGAAAATTATTAAAAGCATGTTTGTGCAAATCCAGACTATAAATTCTAATCTTTATGACTTCTGTTTGTGATCAGATCAATAGAAGCCCCATCCAGAACAATGGGCGCCATGAGAGCCTTCAGTTTAAGAAAACCAAAACTCAGTCATGGAGACATTAAAACTGTCAGTAAGTGACACATTTTCCCACTTTTTCTCTGGCTTTTTTTGCAATAGACGAACCGATCATTACATCTGTCACTTTCTAGGACACACCAGTCAACCAGGATTTTGAAGACTTGTATAAAGCAGAGAAAGAAATATTCCCAATGCTGAGAGTAAAACACAGAGGCACATTTGGCATACTCAGAAAAGCATTATCTTGAAAATTGCTGCTGTAATTGCTGTACTTCTTTGCCAGCAAAAAGCTAGGAAGTCTGCTCAATGTAGCAGATGAAAAGGATAAAATCTTAAAGAAAAGTAATTTTTTATGAAGATTAATTTCTTTTACACACTACGCCTCAGACTGAAATAATTATGTCTAGTTAAATCCCAAGTCACTTTAATATAAAAGTGAAAGAAATAAATGGCATTTCTTCAGTGCACCAAGCATATCATCCACAAAGTCTCTGAAATTGAGCAGGTATTGAGGATGATTCTTTTTAGATATGATGTGATCTGATTGATGTTATATAATGCAGGTGGGTAGAAATGATGGAGAGGATCAGAGAGCACTGCATTGTGTTTGAAAAGAAATGAAAGTGGGTTGCACAAAAAGGATTTAAGTACAGTGTGACTAGTTTAACAGGAAAAACCCAGCTATGAAAGAACCACTGTCCGCCGTTAGGTAACAGGTCTGTTTACAGCAGCAAGACAAACTCAAACTGTGATAGATACAGAAAAATGTCACTTTGGATGCATGTAACTCCCCCATACACAAGTGCCCCAAAAATGAACTCCAAGTCAGATATTTTAGTTTAAATGTCTGATAAATGCAACTAAAACGCTGCGTATTCACTTAGTTTTGTCAAATTTGGGGGATCCCATAAGATGTAAAAATTATATAACTGTTCAATAAATTTGTGGTATACCGCAAGGGGAACAGATAGCATACAATGTGATAATCTATTACTCAAGAAAATACCACTGTACATATAAATGAGTGTATTCTTTCAAGAGAGAAAAGATAGAATAAAATTAACAAATTAGGAACAGAAGGAGTAGGTGATCTAAATTATTGCAAAACTACTGCAAACTTTGCTCTGTGGTTTTGACCTTTTCAGATGTGTTTGTTCATGTCGTATTATAGTTACATTCATAACAAAAGTTGATAAATTAAATTTTAAAAAAGTGTAAAAGAAAAAAGTACAAGGCAACTTGCAGTTTATTTTCTGCAGTTTCTCAAGCTTATTACTGTGAGATAACTGACAAACCTTGGTGAAAATAAAAAGTATTATGCTAATGCAATTATTGAAAATAACACATTTTAGCTTTGTTAACCAACAAAGCCTGTAAGAGTATTTACAGTCAAAGGAGAGAAAACCTGCACTGAGTCATGATACACATCTGCTGGTAGCTGTGAAGCCTGTGGATACAATATGATGACTCTGCATAGCTTCCAGTGACTTATTTATCTATTTGACAGAAGATGGAAGAGGATTAATTCAGCATGCTGAATGCTGTCTGCTGAAATTCAGGCAAAGTCAGCAACCGAATGAAGGGTAACAACCTGACTATTCTGTACTAAGTCAAAATGCCTCGTCTCAGCCAGAAAGAGTGAAAAGTGACAAATCTAAAAGGGGAAAAAAACCAGCTGCATGATTGCCTAGTGACACAAAGCCTTTAAAACTTGAAGTTTTTACCTTTTACTTTCAAAAGATTGAATAAAAAGCTAGCATTTATATGACCATCTATTGTATTTTTTCTTTCACACAAAGTGTGTCAACACCTTTAGAAATTCCTAAATGTTTTTTAAAAGTAATAACAAAACTGATGCAATTACAAGATGTCAACCTGTACACAATCTACATGTAGGCCTACTCTTTGCCTCAACCTGCATCTCTCTCAGACCCTATCAGCTGGTCGAGTTTGCACATTGGATCATTGCTTCACAGAGTCCTGCATGTTTTTAATCTCTGGAGGGCAAAAAAGTATCAGCGGTTTTTAACCCATCTGATTACCTGTCAATTCACCTCACGGAAGCAGAGGTAAACATTAACCAGCAGGGAATGCTTGAGCGTCAGACAACTGTGTCGCTTTCCAGAGGAACATGGCGACGAGCTGCAGGTCTGTGCAGAGTGCAGGACACGTTCTGTACAGGTCCTCTGTCTACTTACACCAAGCCTCCAGGTACGTTTGTTTTATTTGTCTTTTCATCCTTTCAAACTGGACGATAAACATTGTACATTGTTAGTCAGGAGATTTTTAAGTTTGTCAGCAAAACCATGAACTTGTAAAAAATTGGAAACCATCTTACTACATTTCAAAATCTATCTGCTAACCTTCAGAAACATCATTTATGTTCTTTTT
Source organism: Brachyrhaphis terrabensis (assembly GCA_903067065.1). Taxonomy (NCBI): domain Eukaryota; kingdom Metazoa; phylum Chordata; class Actinopteri; order Cyprinodontiformes; family Poeciliidae; genus Brachyrhaphis; species Brachyrhaphis terrabensis. Next base: position 9,606 of record CAEGAG010065622.1, read on the forward strand.
CTTTGTTGAGAGTTGAGATCATGATGATCACCCCAAAACTCCAACTGTGACTGTTGATTGTAATAGCACACTGTTAGAAATCTACAAGTTTTATCTCAGTATTAGACTTTTGAAAATCTCTTATAGATTAATATAAATTTGTATTATTAAAAATAAGTCCTAAATGTTATCTAAGACCCATTCGCTAGCCTGCTTTAATGATTTGCTAGACCTCTGAACCTTGTACTGTAAAAGCACACTACATGCACATTTAGGGCCTCCATCAGCATTGATTTCCGCTCTGACTGATTTTAACATAATTCAAACACAACTTATGCTTTTTTTTTCTTTCTTTTTTAAATTTATGAAAAATTTGGTGGTTAATCATAGCTCCTAATTAAAGCCGTCAGCCCACAGTGTTACTAAATGAGGAGTTTCATTGACCCTGGATGTTTGAGGGTTTTAGAAAGCCTTAAAACGTGTTTGTGAACTAACAGATGGCTTTCAAAAAGCACAAAATGGAACCAGCTCTCCCTAATCCATATGTGTGGGGGATATATCACTCACTCTTCCTGTGACATTTCAAATCCTTTGCAAAAGCCAGAAATTGAGGTTAATTGAAGCAGTTTTGAAAGGATTTAGACATGATGAGTTTATAAAAAGCAACAAAAGTCACTGAATTGGAGGTAAAGCTGAATGTCACAGGCCTGTTTAATAGTGGATATAATTATTTTGTACAAATGCAAATTTAGATTTTTAGTTTCAATATACCTTTAGTTATCTATAAGTTGCTTTTTTTTTCTTTTAAAGAACACCAAAAGATACCTACAGCTTATATAAACATAATGAATAATGTACTTTTCAGACTGTGGTGTTTATAGTTTCCCGTATTACAGTTTACTTTTTGTTAAGCTGCTGTCAATATGTTTCTTAGTGTTTAAAACGGCATACAAATGCTCCAGATCCAGTTTGAAAACTAAGAGTAATTTAATAGCTGTGCTCACTGTGCAGAGTCGCAGTTATTAGCAATAAAGCCAACAAAAATGCATTTATCTGTACTTTGCACATTTTAGCACATTAGTATGGGGGAATTGTTCTTTTAGATTATGGCAGAAAAATTCCCCCATACATTAGCAGCACATGCAGTATTACAGATGTGCAAAATTAGTGTTGGCAATTATTTTAAAGCAAATACAAACCATCTGGAAATGAAAATAAAAGGTTTGTGACGGTTGATGTCACTAAACATGAGGGAGTTGCTTTGAGCTCTAATTCTGGATTAGAAGAAACCTTCACATTTGAATTTGAAATTTTTATTTCACTGAAATAAAAATTTCAAACTTAGACTCAAATTTAGACTCCACACTTTCAGAATCTGTAAATAACTCAAAATGCCCAAGTAAACGTGTTCATGGTTTTGTCGTGGTCAGTCACATTTACCAAAAAGCACGACTCTTCTCAGTAGGATGAAAACAGAAAACAACAATATGTGAGTTAAGAGACTACTATTTTCATTTCAGGTTGCATTATATATTAAGATGTGTTGTGGGGCAATTTAGGTTAGGAGGTCCGTGACTGAGTGTTAAATGGATTAAGGGCTCCTGAAGACGTACTGGTCTAGAAGTATAACTAAAGACTTTTAATTCAAAACTTACTGTTACTAGTAATCAGAATCTGATTTGAGTTTCTCAGGATTGAGGTAAATATTTCCCACATATCTATTCCAGCGGGTGAAAACAACTTTTAAGCTGCACTCAACCCACTGCCTGATACAGTATGCATATTTTTCATTTCAGACGATAACAGCTTGACTATATTTTAGCCCATGTATTTCCTACAATCCTTTGAGTTGTGTTTTTTTTATATTATTTGAACATTTCTCTATGTTAATGGTTTTTCTTTGCGCTTTTGTTTGCTTCTTTCATCTCGTCTCTGTGTAGGAGGTTTTCAGAAAGCAGCGACAAAGGCTGGTTCCGCTCCTTATTTGTGCACAAGGTGGATGCGAGGAAAGATGCCCACTCCAACCTGCTGTCAAAGAAAGAGACCAGCAACCTGTATGAAATCCAGTGTAGGCACACGGTATTTTACTAACAAAGAAAGGGTTACTGCCTTTAAATGTGGGAATACTGAGGTTCAAAGATATGTGAAAAATACAAAAGGAGGATTTCTCTTTTTTGTCTATTTAGCCACATATCTCTACAGAAAACAGCTAAATAAATTGTTTGTTTAAATCCAGTCTTTGCTGAACCATAAGAACCTGAGAGCAAACTAAAATTTTCATTACACATGCACAAGAAGTGGGCGGCTGCCTAGTTGATAACATGATGTATCAATTTTATACCTTTTTATGACATCAGAAAAAATAGTCTTTTCTTTAGAGTCTTAGATCATAACTGTGTCTGTCTCCTGAGAAGAAATTACCATTTTTCCCCAGACTTTGATCTTTTATGCAGCGTACCTCATGCTGTGCAGAGATTTCAATTGGAACATTCTATCAGCCATTGCCTATAACCTTGTGCCAGTGAAACTGCTTTGTATATAAAGTCTGCTGAATTGAGGTGTGAAATTACTTTGTTGGAGAATTTGATTGTGCATTTTGAAAGAAAACACAAGCTTTGATAACTATGTCTCCCTTTTCTTTTCTTCTTTTGTGAAGTTCACAACGTCAAACCCGAGTGCCTGGATGAGTACAACAACCTGGAGTGAGTGTTACCTGGTGTGAAATATTATTTTTATTAACTTCGCTTTCCTTCTTGTGTTTTCTGTTGTAAATTTTATGGGTTGTTTTTTTTCCCCCTACTTTTTCAATATATTATGCCAAACTGTGTTGTCAGTTTAACCTTTGAAGAATAGAGAATTATGAAGCAGTTGAAGATGGCAACAGATTTGCACTCCTGCATAATGTTTACTGAGGTTTCAATGACTTATTTGCTAGTGACAGGGTTTGGTTCCAAATGATTGTTAGGAAAGGCCAGATGATGCAAATTTTAGAGAGCAATAAATAGCCTGACTGTATAAACCTTGGCTTCAGCAATGAGAAAAATGTGGACTGTTCTAAATTGCTACTTTGCACTGGGAGATTTCAAATTATGAATACAGGAGAATACAGTAAGAAGATAGCAAAGTAGTTTTTTCATCGTTTATGGTGTTGCATGAGGTCTAAGCCTTAAAGGACATCTGCTTGTAAAAGTTCCTTAGAAGACAAATCACCTGCAGAAAGAATTACTAGACGTGATGCATTATGGTTCTGAGCAGCCACAGCAGGCACAGACATTGCATCCATGAAAAGGTTATCAGGACATTCTCTCCATCAGCAGGATCAATATAGTGTCACATGTTTGCAAATGAAAACCTTACATATTTGGGAAACATACAATGTCTTGCAAAAATATTCAAACCATTAACTTTTTCACAGTATGATGTGTTACAATCACAAACTTAAGAGCATTTCACTACGATTGTATTGTAGACCAACACAAATGTATGAAGTATATTGCATAATGTTTTTAAATTCTTGGATTATTCATTTATATTCAAATATCTTAGTCAAGATTTTGTAGAACCAGATTTTGTTGCAATTACAGCTTCAGGTATATAACTCTTCCTGTACGTTAGGAGTATTCTCCTTGTGGAAAATGTAACTTTTGAGTTTCTCCATTTTTTTCAATCTGAGAAGTTTTTTTAATGAAATTTCCTACAATAGTAAGGACTGTTAATGCAACACTGGCTGCCACAGGAAACCCACCGCACAGTGTATTTTTGTTTTCAACCTCTTGAGTAGGGATGACTCATTCATGTAGCTAAATTTATGCAACATGTGTTTAACAACACCAAACCCTAAAAATTGCCAATAAAAAACATAGATTTGACTGAAAAATATTTGTTTTACCTGAATGCAAATGTTAACTTTGCATGTGTTTTATCTACTGCAAACAGACCCAGTGATTATTCTCGGTTAGATAATCTATTCCATCTTAACATGTAATTGAGTAGCTCTCCTCTAACACCTTCATAGAACAGCTGAACTTCTGTTGAAAATAAATTACACAATGACTACTGAAGCTCTTCAGTTGCATAGGATTCTACAATTTAGTCATCAGATTAAAGGGCCCGACACACTTTTTTTATTTTTATGTTTCAAAATATTAAATCCACCTATCCTCTTTCTTTTACTTTATAATTATCATTAAATAATGCATTGAAGTTAGTAGTCATACCATTGCAAAATGGAAATCAAGTTAAAGGCTTGTGAAGAGCTTTGCAATGGGGAAATATTTTAAGTGATGAATTTTAAATGATGAAAACATGATGAATCCACACCATTTGGACTAATCATGCTTCTGTTTTGAAGAAGTAGAACGTAAACCAATAACCTGTGTTTATTCTGGCCGCTTTTGATTACTTAGATTGTAAACAAAAGTCAACATCTTAAGGACTGATAGATAACAACAGACACTGTCAATATTTTTGTAATATCCAATTAGTTTGCTCTTGATACTTACACTGATGGCTGATGAAATTTAAACATTCTTTTTTTTTTGGTCTTTTGTTAGATTTTGTCTGACACAGAATGGGCTAAGAATGTAAAAGTGAACTTTTTTTCTCAACTTTTGGAGAATATAATGTTGATTTGCCTTAAGCAAGACAGTATATTAGATTACGTTTGATAGAAGCATATTTGAGTAAGTGGAGTAACTTGCTTTGATATATTATCTAAACAATACTTTATAAATAAAATAAAAAAACACAGATTATATGTTTCATACTGTTTATTGTTCATTTTTGTGCTGATGGTAGGGCTGAAGTGCAAAGAAGACTCCATCAGGATCAAGATTTCCCATGTGAAGTTGTTGGAAGCTGGAATACCTGGTATGGAGAGCAGGATCAAGCTGGTAAGCTGAAGTGAAAGCTTAAATGGGAACTGATAGAAACCTTACGAGACTGATAAGTTGGATGGATCCTAGCTCCAGCAGGAGAAAATTCATTTTTCTGTCTCAGTGCCTCAAACAGTTACGTGAAGTGGCTTCACTTTGATCATAATCTGTTTGGCAGAGCGTGACTGAAGCCTGCAGAAGCACAGATACTTCCCCTGATGAGTTGACACATTGTCTTTCTTTCTACATATGATCATTTACAGTTTATGGTGTACATTAGGAGCATTCAGAAAAAATGAGAGCTCGAAATGAGATGAAGGTTTTGTATGCCACAGCTGTGTGGGTGGGATGTGCCTTAGTGAAGGGCTACAGTGACATCTGCTGTTCTTGTTGCTCAGTGCATCTGTGGCGATATAGAGGAGGCTATCCAGCTCCGACTGATTGCCTGCAGAAACTAGGAGCCAACAAGGTATGATGTAAGCAGTTTTATTTTCCAACTGTAACAGACCAACAAATTGTTTTATTCGTCGGTCTTCATGCATTTTGTTTTCAATTAACAACCATTTTAGGAGTACTTGGAGTTCCGGAAAGAGAGGGCTAAAATGTTGATTTCAAGGCAAAATCAGCTTCTTCTGGAGTTTAGCTTTTGGAATGAACCTTTACCAAGAAAAGGACCAAACCTCTATGAACTTCGCACCTACAAGCTCCAGGTAATTTGTGTTGGTGTTGGTCCCTTCAGATTGCTGCTTGATGTGGAAAACTAAAATAAAATGTTAATTTTCCATTGCGTTTCAGAAGGGAAATTGTAGCCAGATGTTGCTGATTAGATGCACTAGTTGGCAGCAGCTGTGACTTCTCCTTTAAAAGGAAGGTTTAAGGAGTTTTCTGGAGAACACCAGAAAACTACCTAATGAATACAATGCTAATGCAATGCAGGGACGATCTACAAAAATCTACAAAAGAATGGCTTCGAAATGAAATAATCAAGGCATTTTCAGTGATCCATGCAAAGTCAAAGCTTAACTACAGTGCTTCTGTAGAACCTTAAAAGAGCTGTGCAGAAATAAAAGTTTGCAAACCTCCTTGAACTGAAAATATGGAAAACAAAAGTGTACCAAAGTGTCTCCGGGACAATGTGAGAGACTGATAATGTCTCATAGGAAATTTAGTTCAAGTTAAATGTGGTTCTATTGACTCACTGGAAATAGTTTGTTTTCCCATGACTGTAATGAGACTAATGAAAACTGTTTTCTGATGACTGATTATTCACCATTTGCATTCATACTCTTCACATTGAAATTCTATGAATTGTATTGGTTGAAGCTTATTGCGTGAGCTAACCGTTAAGGTACATCTGTAATCACTTCTACTACTGTGATTGCTAGTAATCAGACACAAATATGGCAGGATATTTATTGTTATCTGCAAAATAATATTATTTTCACCCGAGACTTGATGTACTTTTTCTGAGTCTCCCTGCTGCATGATTTCTATTTTTTTCATAGCTGACTCACTGAGTGAGGGAGTCACTTCTTTATTCACAGGGAAGAAAGCAAACAGATCCCCTCTGTTTGCAGCTAGTGCTTCACTTGTTCATGCATGTAGTCTCAAGATACAAAGACATTTTTCCTGATGAAATTACAGAAGTATATAAAATATAAATGACATGCATTAATTAAATTAAAGCTGTCTGTCTTTGCTCTTCTGTCTTTCAGCCTGGAACCATGCTTGAATGGGGCAATCGCTGGTAAGACAACTTTCACTTGCCTGAAACGTAACATCAGGTTCCTGAACTTCTGTTTGAGGAATTATTAGATGTGTCTCTGTGAGCAATTCCCTCCTGAAAATAACCTCTCCCATTACAGGGCAAGGGCAATCAAACACAGACAGGAAAACAATGAGGCAGTGGGAGGGTTCTTCTCCCAGATTGGTGACCTGTATGTTGTTCATCATTTGTGGGGTGAGTCATTTATGATGCTTGCTGTGTATCAAAATATGTTTCAGAGTTTTTGGACGAGTCATGAAACAAAAATAATATTAGCAACTATTTTTAACTTGTTCGCAGTAAGAGATGTAAATTACAGTCATATTGGTTTTAAGCAGATAGTTACACCCAAGCCATACTTCATCTAAATATTCATTCATGCTCATGTTTCTGAAATTTAATTTATGGGCTGATGTCCAACCAAACAAGGAGTGAACAATGAATTTTCCAAGATGACTACATAAATAACTATGAATGTTGTTGAGGGTAAATGTGTTCATGGCTTTGTTGTTGAGGGTCAGATTATTGATTAACTTGATTTTTTCCAAAAATATCCAAATTTGATTATAAACTTTAAATATAATTTTAAAGGTTACTGGTGTCAGTGATCACTGCAACAGAATAAGGTGCAACATGCCACGCTGCCAGCTGAATGGTTGTGAACTTTTGTTATGTGACTGTACATAGTTATGTTTTGGAAAAATAAATTTTAAAATAAAACCTTTTTTTTTCCATGTTTTTGTATATCACTGTATATCGTATCTGATAGTGTTCATTTAAGCCCTAATCATTGAGAACAACAGTTTGTTCTCCATGAAACGGATCCATTTTACCTTTGACTTCAGTGAATAAATCCTTAAGCACACAGCTGCACAATTTTAGGAAAGTCAGTTTTGATATTATTACATTCAACAACTTCTATGATCGTATGTATGCTTGAGACTATCAGCTGAGTCAGCTATGGGCACTGAGTGAGACTCAATCGAAAAGGCAGGAAAATATTTGGACTGCAAAAAACCCCCAAAAAACACATAATACATGTTTCATTTTATATTTCACTATTGAGTCCCTCAGGCAGTTTTAGGACAGGCTGCATGTGGATTGAAAGTCAAATCTGTAGATCTGAGCTAAGCCCATCTCGCTTTTCACAGATTTCAGACAGCTACGGAGGATAGATAATGCTTAATATTTTGTTCACAAGTAACTTTGGAATAAAAGGCATATCCTCACAGATCAACTTATAAACCGTTACACTGTGTACAAAATGTGACCCAAGCTCAGAAATAAGTAATATTTTTGATTGTTTTGCAACAATCCTTGACAAGCGGATCCAAATATTACTTCTTGGGAATATATGTATGGTGATTATTACAGTGATCATAATAAATGGAAGAAACAAGGTACAGCAATGCACAAATGTTTATTTTTTGACCTAATATAAATTCATTTACGTGTTCATTTAAGCCGTAATCAAAAACATAATTATTTTATGTTTTATAGCCTATGAAAGCCTTCAATCTAGAGAGGAAACAAGAAACTCTGCCTGGCAGAAAGAGGGCTGGGATGTTAATGTGTATTATACAGGTAAGACAAGTCCGGCAAATTAAATGTGGAGTATGATAAACAGTATTTGAGAAAAATAACATCATACATCACAGAATCAAACCTGTTGGAGGTAGTGAGATGACCTGGGGCTGCTTTACAACTCTGAATCTGGGTGACTTGCCATTACTAATTGAACCATTTAATTCTCCTATCTCAGAAAATCCAGTAGATAAACTTTAAGTTTAAGTCTAAAACTTGTCATAAACTTATTACTTAAACTCGAGGTTTAAGTCATAAACCTTACGTTTATGACTTAAAGTTTAAGCTCGCTAAGGTTAGGCTGCAGGACCATCGGAAGTACACCTGGTAGGATGTTGATGGCTCCAAAAATAACACATTGTAGGTCTTGGAGTGGTCTACTCGAAGTTCAAAGTCTAAACTCAAATCCGGTTCAGATGCTGTCTCATGACCTTAAAACAGCTGTTAATGTTTGAACCTTAAAACAATTCTGCAAAGTGCAGTGGGGCAAAATTACTCAAAAATAAAAGGAGAGACTCTGTCAGTTATCACAAGCACTTTGAAGCAGCTGATGCTGCCTAGGTTGGCTCATCAGCTATTATGTTTAGGATGTAATTACATTTTCAGACAGCACTACATTGCTTTGAATAAGATGTCGTTCCCTGTTTTAAATGAAGTTGTCATTAAAAAAAGAACATTTTATGTTGTCAAATCATCCATATTTAATCTTAAGATTTGTTCAATGACCAAAAAAGCAAACAATTTATGCCAACTGGAAGGGAAAATGGAGTTAAAAATGTTGTGTTTGAAAAACTTTATGAATTACTCTCTACTTTGAACTATAAATGATAAAGTTGTCATTTTTAGTTTAAAATAGAGAGGAAAAAAAGAAAAATGTATAGCAAGAAATATTTTAAAGCTAAAACCATAGTAATAGCTGTCAAGCATGGCAACAGCAAACCTGAACATAACGTTGTTATTCTAGCACAATAATACCAAACATGCATCAAAAGTCAACATTTTTATTATATCAGAAACATTTTCATGGCTACAAAAATAAATTTTACCCTGTAATACAAATTTTTGCACTCAAATCTTTTTAAGCATTACTATAGCTGTGAGTTACATAGTCATTACATTCTAAAAATGTATTCAGTAGTGATGAACATTTCAATGATGAAAGAAAATGCTGATATAAATAGATTCTATTCTTCATCAATTTATCAAGGCCTATGTCATAATATGTGTCTCTGTCTGTTCTCAGTGCCTTTGGTGAGGAGCATGGAGTCTAGATTAATGATTCCTACCAAGAGTTCACCTTTACAGTGACACGTTGACTAAAACTACAAGCAACTCGATGACTAAAACTTACCATCATCCTCCCCCAGAGCTTAATCAATGGTGTTTGTTAAATCTGCTGAATGATCACTATCTTCCTGCCTGCACTCCAGCCAGTTGTTAAAAATTATACAGTGGTTCATTGTTGGGGGTATTTCAGAATATCTGTATTTCCAGACAACTTGTCAGTTATTTGGGAAAGCATGCTTTAAAAATACTGACAAAAGCTTAAAAGGAATTAGTCAGATTGACAAGGGCACAGTATGTGTCATTTATGTTTAATTATAAATGTGTAAAATAATTTTCTGGGAGTTTTCAAAGTGAAAAACTTTGAATATGAACTATATGCTGATTTGTAAAAGAGTATATCTGTGCTCCTCATTAGCAACATATCTCAATGTTTGAGACGTGAAGGAAGATCTGCAAACCGCCTGTGCAAACTTGTACTTTCTATTATGAATAGTTTTCAAAATAAAGTTTAGTTTTGTGGCGTTTTGAAAACATTGGCAACTCAGCAAACTTGAATGTACATTCATAAATAAAGCTGAACTGTTTGAAATAAGTTAGTGTTGTTCTTTTTAATAATCTGGAAATTAATGAAGTTTAACTTGATGAAAACAATTGAAAGATAGAGTTACCTTTACTTTTTGTTGAAACTTCATTTTTGAACAACTTAATACACAGGAGTTAATAAACATAGTCTCATCTTCTCACCTTGTCTTTTATAATGTATCTGCAGCAATTTCAACATATACTTAAACTGGCAGCAAACACAAGTACAAATTGTTCCCTTAGTTCTTTATTTTTACTTCCTCTCTAAAGTTTATATATATATATATATATATATATATATATATATATATATATATATATATATATGTATGGGGGTGTGTGTGTGTGTTT
>CAEGAG010065631.1:0-48110 GCA_903067065.1 Brachyrhaphis terrabensis
AATCAGGGAAACAAGACACACCTGGGAGTAATCACGGGGAGGACAGGACAACACGGAGAGCACAGAGACACAGAACTTGAACTAAACACACATAAAAACACAGAGAACTCGAAAATAAACACAGAAAAACACGGATCATGACATACACTGCTTGTTTTAGACTTATGTTGTTAAATTCTTGTGCTTTGGATAGCTCTTTGGGCTCGTTCTGTGTATGTGTGCAGTGTTTGCTGTTCTTACCACCACATAAGGCTGGTATTCAGAGACTGAACGTTGTTTGGCTAATGGTTCCAAATGATCAGGTGGTGCCGCGACTTGTGTGACTAAAAATAAAATATTCTACATTTATCAATAATTTTGGTAATAATGAATTATTTTTCATAAATGTTAATAGTTACAAAGCGAAACATTGTTGCCAAGTAGCATTTTGCAATGACTGTTATGGCAGCAAAATGTGGTTCTATAAAGTAAAGTTTGTGGTTGTAAAAAAGTTGTAAAAAATGTTCAAGAGGGCAAACACTTATGAAAGCTAGTGTAGCTTATTAACAGTAAAGAAAAAGCAGCCAGTGTGTTCCCACCAAAATTTGCTATCAGCTCTTTCTGGAAAACGTGCTCTCACCTGTGAAAATTATTCATTAATGATTTATTGAGACCCTCAGAAGCTACCCAGGCTTGAGAAGCTGAATTAAGCTTTGCATTTCTCACACTGCATTCAGTTCAGATAAACAGGCACACACACACATATACACCTGTATACATAATTTTTGCATATTTGTTGTTCCCAGCTTGGATCATCATAATGGCATTTCAGCCACTCAAGATGACCTTGTGTTGTAGAAACAGAAGCACCAACAAGAGCAGAAAAATAAGTCATTTTCTGAACGGTCAGTCATGCTGGTGGTGAAAAAGTGATGATTCAAAACATGTATCGTTTTGCTGATTTTCATGTCACAGCAGGACTGGCAATAAAGACACACACACACACACACACCTACACACCCCCACGCATGCAAGCTTTTATATAGCTCTCATCTGTCTCTCTTTTTTTTTTTTTTACTTCCCCTCTCGTCCCTCTTCTTTTCCCCTCACCCCATCTCCATTTTTGCTGATTGCTCTTCATCATTAATATTTCATGTGTAATGTGGCTCTTTTGGATAGTGCGAGCATGTGTGTGGGTGTGTGTGGCCCCCGCGAGCCAGTGCCGTGTGCTTGCGTCGGCATATGTGCAGGCGAGCCGTGCGTGTCTGTATTTGTGTGTTTGTGCCGCAGTATCAAATTCTGCTCTCACAGCTGTCGGCCAGTCTCAGCCTGGTTGTGATCTCTCTGTCTACCTCTCAACCTTCAACCTCTCCTTCTGTTTCACTCTCTTTCTTCCTTTCCAGAGTTTTTCATCTGCAGCCTGTCTGGTTCCGCAGCCCCTCTGTTGCTCTCTGTATTCTTCCCTCCTCTCTGCTTTACTGGATTTTCTTTTTCTCTTGAGCTGCATCCTGCCTCCCCTCTCCCCCCTCAATGCCCTCTTGATCAGTCCCTCTGTGCTTTTACAAAACCCTTTTTTATGCTCCATCCTTACTTAGAATTTGGTTTGGTTTTACATTTAAGCTGTTCCTTCTTTAAATAAGCTGTTTTCAGAAATCATTTGGTTCTTGCAAAACAGAGTTTGCTTAAAAGAAAACAGAAAATAATAGAGTGCTGTCTCAAAAAAATGTTGTATGCTCTCTTTACAGTTCAAAACAAAAAGAATCAAAGTCATGGATATTATAGAAAGACAGGCTTGCAAACGTTTTTCACACTTTGTCTCATTACAACCACAAACTTTTTTTTAGATTTTCTTTGAAATGCTTCAATAAAGTGGCTCATGACTTTGGTGTTATATAAACCATTTTATTTTACACCTGGCTGTATACTTTAGGGCTGGAGTCACCAATCCTTTTGGGACTGAGATCTACTTTATGGTTGTTAATACAAAGGGCTATCAAAAAAATACATATAGAGTTTACTTTTAATTATATAATTTAATAATTGATTTTTCTCATTTTGGAACAGACCCTTGGGCTACTCATATGGTCTTTATGGGCTGTGGGCACCAGGATGGTGAATCCTGCTTTAGAGGCATTGTCCCATTGGAAGGTGAACCCCCTACACCCCCTCCCCCCAGGTTTGGGGCTTATACATTCATGGTGATTTGCAATGTAAGCGTCCTATTACATAGTGTTTGCATATAGGCAAAAAACTTTATTTTTGTTTTCATCTGAGCACCTTCTTCCACATGTTTGCGCTGTCCCACTTTGCAAACATTTCTTGTGGAGCGTTCTTCTTGCCACTCTGCTATAAAAGCCATATTTGTGGATTGCACAACTAATGGTTCTGTCAAAAGACAATCCCACATCTTTTGTAGTCATTCTGACCAAGGGGAGTTCATCATATTAGGAAATCAAATGATTGGGGTATCGCTGTTGATAAATACAACTGATCACTGAATCCCTAATAGTTTCCTGTCTTGTTTTCTTATTTTTATCATCAAATTTCCCCACCACTTTCTGCTAGCTTAAGGGTCATTTAGTTTATTTCTAACTTTGTTTTACTTGAACAGATTTTATTTGTAACCACAAATATGAAAACATTGTAGTTTTTTTTCACACAATACAAAAGTTTGTGTTTGTAAAATGACATGTAAAAAAAACGTTGAAGAGGTGTGTATATTTTTTTCAAACCCTTGTATCTAAAGGAAAATGCAGAAAATCTGATTTAACATCCAATTTTTTTAACAACTTTGGTAACAACCACATCCAATTCACATTTCAATATATTAAGACATAGGATTCACTTAACTTTTCATGACAAACAAGAGAAGACAGGCTTTTAGGAAACTGTCTGAGAATGGGGCCATACAGACAGTGTTGATCAATTTAATATGTAAAGTTCTGCCGCTGCTCAAACCACAAAGTCTTTAATGTCAGAATAGTTTTGCTGTGGTTGACATAAAGCAGCACTAAATATCTCTTTAGGCAGACGTTCAAGAGGCAGAGTGTTTTTAAGGGTGTGTGAGACAGAGAGTATTCCAAAGCCCTCCTGCTGATTATAGGTGCACACTGTTCTCTGCTCCTTAATGAACATAACTGGCTGTGATGCAGACACCTTCCATTTAATACTCTTGTCTCTCATTATGGGTTAAACATCAGTGCATGCAAAAAAAAAAAAGAAACCTTGAGTGCGTGTGTGTGTTCATGTTGATGTGCTGTATGTACACTTGCGTGTCCATATGCATGCATTAAATCTGCTCCACCGCAGTCCCAGGCGTGTGATTGGCTGCGGATGAGAGCTAAGGTTGGCACAGCAACATTTCCGCTGAAGGCCGTAAAGCAGTAGGCCTAGAGCGCAAGCAGCATCTGCCCCTCTGCTGCTGCCAAGATATACACACAAACATCTCCATGCGCACGCACACATGCATATGCGCATGCACACAATTTTGCATCAACACTCACAGAGATTAGCATATATGTAATGACACACTCCACATAATTCACAATCTCTCATTTAGCCCCTTGGTTCCTTGTGCCAATTCATCCTTGCTGCTGGCACTCTGTTGGCATTCACTCACCTTGCTGACCTCTTTCAATCTCTCCTGTTCAGTATCTTCAACAGCCCTTCACTTTCTCCTTTTTGTATCATTCACACTGTGTTAAAGTGGTTTCTTAGGCCCAGCCTTCAGCATGGTGCTCATTGCTCCATCTCCACCTTTCGTAGTCTTATGACAGCACCATACAGTCATTACAGGTCTGATAGCACTCCTCTCTCATATACACACACACACCCATACACACGCCGGCATTTACACTACAGAATGGCACACATTTACACAACAGCACATAGACACAGTGCTATAGGGCTATTCATCAGTCTGGAGCAGTGGCTTATGAAAGGTCAGCCTTTGAGTTATGACAGAATCTCCTGGCCAGAGCTGCCTAAGCGTGGGTGGCAGAGCATTGACTCGGTGTGTGGGAGAGCGCAAAAATGTGTAAGATCAGTTTGGATAGTTGTTGCTGAGTAAGTGTACACTATTGTTTGTGGACAAATGTGTGTCTTGAGTGTATAGGTGGAGTGGTGGTAATGCATCATGAGTTTCTGCCAGTGTTTAAGTGTTTGTTTTTTTTTCCTTTTGTGACTATGTGTGTATGTGAGCTTTCGCCATAAGGTCTAAGGCCTGGTAACAATGTCGATAACGAAGAAAAATAAGTTCTTTGGGTGAGTTCAAGCTGCAAAAGCATGGACAAAAGTTGAACATTCTTTGTTTGTTGTAGGGGAAGTGTGCATTTTAAAGATCTTTTTATTCAAACTAGCCTCATTTGAGCAAGTTAAGCATTTTCTTCTACTCTATCTTTTCAACTTTCTAGAGGACCCATATAACTTACTGGCCATCTTTTTTAGTGCACTTGGCAGTTGCTTTTTCAGACAAGAGCTAATCACCCAGCTATATGGCAGTAACCCTGCCATCTAATCAATTATACAGCCAACTTCAAAGCAGATTGGCAACACCAGTATAAGACCAAACCACATGCCACTGCCATCATTTGAACAAATGCATCAGCATTTAATTGTAAATACATTTACCTAGTCCATTGAGTCTGAACTCAAAGAATGTTTTACACATATGTATTTTGAGGAAAACAATACCAAAGTAATCTCAATATAATTTGGGAAGACGGTAAAATCTGTCATATCAACATAAATGAGTGAGCATGTTAATTGTAATGAAAATGAATGTCAGATAAGAAAAAAACAACTGTTGCTCATCTTTTACCCAACACCTGCACTAGTTCCTGCAGTGGTTTCTCCAAGTGGACAGATGCCCATCAAAGAACAGGTATGCAGGAACATCGACCAGGAGAGGAGGGCACATGTTCCTGCATTCATTTTGATTAGAATAGGCAAGCTTGGTGACAGATACAAGAAAATCCATCAATGACTGATGTCAATATGCCAATAATGACTTAATGTCGGTGATGAAAAAAATCAAAATCAGAACAACCAAAGAAATAAATGTCAATGAGAGACGGCAAGCCATAGACACTGGGACCATCTTCACCGTCTTGCAGATAATGAACTTGTCATCATATTGGAGTGTTTGGGTTGTTTCTGGTTTCTTCAGTGTTTGTGTTTTGATTTTTTTAATTTAAATTAAACCCTAGTTCTTTGTAGTCAGTTTTTTTTTAGATCAGTATTTCAGATTGGCTCTGGTTTACATTCTTCTCAGTTCATCAGTTTCCTTCCCTTGCCCTATCTCCCTGGTTTCCTCTCCCAAATGCACCCTGTTTCCAACCACCCACCAGTCACTTGTCAAGTAATCAAATTCCCCAGTAAGCTCCTCATTCTCTGTCACTCACAGCGGCATCATCTCATTGCTTCATGTTACCTCCTGGTTCTTTGCTTGTGGTACCCAGCCAGTTCCTTGTCCTGTGTACCTCTGTGCCCACCTGTGTTTATTTTAATCTCCATTCAAGTGTCTAAATCATATTGCTGCTTTTGACTTTGCCTGCATCTTCGGTTCAACATTAAACCTGTAACCATGACAGAACCATGTCGCAAAGCTTACAAAATCTGAAATAGTCATTGCATTCCACAAAGTCCATCAGTCTCATTAGAACTAAATTCATTGAAAATGCTGGAACAGGAGATTTGCATCAAGAATGGGCAGGAAACAGATCTGCAGTAACTGTCTAATATTATCATATCAATTTGAGCCAACATCTCAGAAATTACTTGTTGAATTTATGCCTGAAAAATTAAGATCTAGATTTAGTTTTATAGGTAAAGCATTCTAAAAATGCTGCACTTTGCTCTTACTGAATCTTACTGATTTTTTTCATCTAATCATCAATATTGCATCTATATGATTCCTTTAATGATTAAAAACTCTTTTTTCACAGTGTGTGCTTGTTTATCTCTACATGTGAAGCACAATTTTACTGAGGCTCTTTTTGTTTTGGAGACCCTCTGGACATGTAAGTACTCTATTGATAATCAATAGCTTTTTCCCCACTTTTTATACATCAAAGGAGTTCCAGTCTCCAGCTTTTTCTCCCTGTGCAGCCTCTACTTAAAAAGAGAAATGTGTGCACAATTCCAAGCTAATGTGCACATTGTCAAGCCGATAAACACTTGCAAGAACTAACACAAAATGTTGACTGGCCTTCTTTCATTATGTCTATCTTACTTTGCCTGAAGAAACAAAAGTGAGGCAGTGTCAGGGGTGATTTGTGTCTGCTTACCCAAGAACTACATAATTGTGGAAGAGACTTTAATCCAGGCTCTTGGCAGGAATAAAAAGCATTTTCGCAAGAGCAAACATAACAGCCTACTTGTTGAAAGCAAGACTATTCTGCCCACAATCCTCATGCCGCTAAGCAGTAACAAAGACAATCGCCAGGATTCTCAGTTTGCCAGAAATACCTGTCAAGAGGAATATGGAAGACATCAACAAATGTCAAGTGTTTTGCCAAATATTTAACAGTCACAGTGACCATGGTGGCTCCAGTAACACAGCCAGTGGAAAATGTGTGGTAAAATGCATCATTGTGTAAATACTTTCAAAGAACAGTTGAAATATTTACTACAGATGACACAGAATTTCAATACATGGCATTATTGCAGAACTTCCTCTGTGACATATGTGAAAATTTCCTAAATGTAACTCTAGTTGACAAAATATCCACAAAACCCCCACCTAAAAAACAATTCATTGTATCACTGTCACTGTCTAAGAAAAAGACAAGACAATGCCCTTTGTCTCATCTTCTAGTATAAAAAGATTCTCACTTTCTTTAAAAGCTACCTAATATGCTTTCTTGAACAAGGTATTATAAGCTTATGGGTGCTACAAAACCTGTTTATTATTTTTATTTTTTTTCCACAAAATCATTCTCAGATAACTTGATTTCACTTTGGGAATTCTAAGCCTAATTTGAGCTCTTTTTGAAATGAAATGTTTTAGGCCCTTGTCACTTTAAATCCAAATTAGCTGCTGGCCGCACCCCACAACTCAATGTTTACACTGGCACTTTATTCATGTGACAATGGCTGCAAACAGATGCAAAATTGTATAACACTACATCTCTGACCTCAATTCAGATCCTGAAGCAGAATGAGTGGACCCTCCTGCACAAACATCAAGAATGCAACAAATGGTTTCTCAGTAGTAAGTCAGTCAACAGCAAAACACTTGTCTTTTCTATCAGCCATTGTACAGGGCACACAGTGGTAAAACCATCTGACTAGGCACGCCTGGGTTGCTACGTGAGGTGCTTACCAGAAAGAAATAGCTCATGTAATCAGTTCAGCTGTGAAGGAACTGAGTGGGGGTCAGGCAAATGCTCCGGAACTACAGCTCTGAGGAGGAACGGTGCCTCGAAGGCGGCGCTCAGTCAGCCCAGGCGTTTTGCACAGCTGAATGGTTGCTACGGGAGATTAAGGGATTTATCAAACATGTCAAACATGCATAAAACAATCAAGGCAGAAATCCAGGTATGTTTTTGATAAGGGAATAACTTCATAAAGCTTTTTTTTTTTAAAGTTGATTTTACATAATACTGCCCCTTTAACTGTTTGTCAGAAAATGTCTGTGCGCTTGAAGAGAGACCCAAATGGCAGTACAAAAACTAATTTTGCATAATAGGTCCTCTTAAACCACCTAGAAAATGCCTACGCTCCCCATTTCAGATAAACTTCTCAGAACATAATTTTGAGCGCTTTTGCTTGTGTAGTTTGCATTTCTGGGACTTCAGGCATTGGGTTAGCTCATAATGATCTCGTGAGATTTCATTTTCATCATGGCCTTGCTGAAAAGTGCTTTGAGTGGCTGTCAAAGCAAAATTTCACCCAAAACATAAAACATTTTTAAATATAAAACGTATATCTACAAAGGATTGGTCTCAGGTGAAGCCTGATAGACCTGCATAAAGTAGTAAGTAAAGTTATCAAGGCCAACAGACACAGCAGGCAGTTCAGGGATATAACTAAACCAGTTTTATGTCATATAACAGTGAGTGAACACATTCATGAGGGAAGCTCTTTTCTTTTTTTGAAAGATTTGAACTGAATGGTACTGTGTTTTTAAGTGAGGAATGTGGGAACAACCTACCTCTTTATGGCATCGTTTAGCATCCCAATATTCATGGGTAACAAAGTAACTGAAAGGACAGATGTGTTTAATTTACATGATTCTAATTTTGTCAGCTAACACGCCTAAATAGATTGAGAAATTATTAAAGAAGAACATCATAGAGGGTTAACTCCCTTATGACCAAATTATATGTAGACAACATGAATTAATTTTATCTTTATAACAGTAGAATTTTCTTATAAAAGTATGATGAATTAGGAATGGTGGAGGTGGCAGGGTAAAGGGTGACACATGCCTTAGTGCTCGACGTGGCCATCACAGGTTTGAGTCCCGGCCGCATGTCTCCCCCCTCTCTCATAACCCTCTTTTGTGTCTGACAACTGTCAAATAAAAGCCACTAGAGTCGACAGAGCCTTTGAAAAACTTCAACGAGGGAGTTCTGTTGTCTAAGAAACCTTCCACTTTCAAATTATTGGAAGTGGAAAAAGGCGCTCCTGTCAGATGAGACCAAAATCTCATTTTCTGGCCCACATTCAAAATGCTATGTTCTACTAGTTGCACATCACCCATCATCCACACAATAAAACATGGTGGTGGCAAGATCATGCTTCTGCCTGCGCCTTTCTTCAGCACAGGCGGGGTGGTTAACAAAAGATGGATACAGCTAATTAAAGAACGAGACTCACTGAAAACGTATTCAAGTCTTCAAAAAACTTGAAATGAGGTAATAGCGGTAATATTTTGTGTTAGTTTGTGGTTGTAGTGCGACAAAATATGAATTATCTCAAAGGGTATGAATACTTAGGCAAGACACAGTCCGTGAGTCCCTACTTTCTGAATAGTAAGTCCAAAAAAAAAAAAAAACATAGACATATGCACTGACACACAACAAACCTCACTGAGTCATCTACTCATATGGGGACATAAATTATCAATGAGGTTTCCGCTCTGAACTTGTGCATCTACACGCTAAAATGCTGAAGTAGTGTTTTAGCATCTCACCTCCTTCAAATGGCAGAATAAAATGGCTGTACATGATATGTATTTTTATGCTTAAACATTTGGTTGGGTTCTGTAGGGTTTCAAAGCAGAAGAGAAAATAGGTTTAAATGTAGCACTGTGAAATGACAACGGAAACAATAGAAATTCCAAAACAAATCTATTGTTTTCATTGTGTTTTCTTTTATCTTGCACTATGCTGTACTCCAAATGATTTCATTAATTTACCAATTACAATTTTTATTTATTTATAATATGACTGAATCTGATTCTGTAAAGTGCCTTCAAGTGCAAGACAATTATGAACAGCTAAGGTCTTAAATTGTTAGACTAAAATGAAAAGAAGGCCTTTCATGACAATGCTAACAAGATAGATTTTTCCCATGAGCCATTATAGTCTTGTTAGCTGGATTCCCTCCCTCTGATTAGCATGCTGGTGGTCCTTTTAAAAATCATCTTCTCCATCTCATTAAACAGCAAAAGACTACCTGGCAGTTCGAACAGAGTCTAGAGCAAATCTACTGCAGTTTTCTTGACAGATTCTTCATCAAGCCTTAGACTAACCTGATTGAAAAAATGTCTCCCTATTTTATGTTATTTCATACAATAATATTAAATAAGATTATTGTTTGTGCCATTCATTTGTGGATGAATGGCACATAAAATAAATTTCTGCATTAACAGCACTAACTGCAGGAGTGAATTTTTACTGATGAAATTTCCTTAAAATGGCTGCTAATGATGAAAAAAGAAATATCCATGGAACATATAAATATAATCTGAATGAACTAATTTAGTTTCACTGGATTTTTTTCTGTATTGATGATTTATGATCAACATTTTCCGTGATTGATTTTGCTTTGTTACCTTTATCAATAAAATGATCATTTGAAAACTGCCTTTACAAGTGACCTGCTTTCTGGAACTTAATTTTCAATGTCAAAAGTGACTTTTTCACTAAAATCAATGTCATGAGCTAAAACATTTGGGTGTGCTTAAAAAACTAAATACAATAGAAATCTGTACGGTGCAAAAACTTTATATGAAGCTTTTTCATTAGCATATGGCAGTTTCACAAAAACAAATTTCTCTTTCATTAGGACCGAAGTGCATAGCCTGCAGCTGGTATTAGTAATTACTATTGTGTATCGTCTTGTGACATTGCTATTTTGCAAGGTCACCAGTTAAACATTTGAAAGAAACAACTCTGACATTTTTGCTTTTAGACATTTTAAGAAGTTGTATAAACTGCCCTGTTGTGTCTCTTTCTGTTTATTGTTGGGGGTTTTGTCTGCTCACTTTCTCTACCGTCATTGAAATAACACCCTAGTATCCTACACCACTTTAGCATATCTTTCAACTCTTGGTCTCCCAAAGCTTTCATCTGTCTAGTTTCAAACTGTACCATGTTTGCGTCACAAAAAGATTAGAAAACAATCAGACACATAAATACAGAAACCAACGAGCAGAGTAAAGCTGGACTCATGCAAATACTGATTCAGCTCACTCTTTGTTAAAACAAAACAAAGGCAAGTATCATATTACACAGCTATCTGACCTCTCTGTCTACAATCGAAAATGCAAAGAAGAATGTACTGTTCCAGAATGCTGTTGGTTCATTGTTTTTCTGGAATACCTGGAGACTGTATTTAAATGAGTTGTTTTGCATCACTCATCTCTTTCTGCCAAAACAATAACTTGCACAAACATGGTGCTGTTCAACTGTTTAAATCTTTTTTGCTTATGTCTGCCCTCTTGCTTGTCTGGACTGCTGTCCAGTGCTTTATTCTCAAGTGCATTTATAGAATTTTTATAATCCTATAGCCTAGGACTTTGTCACCTACTGACACATTAGGCAAACTACTGTCCAGAATCTTTGAGGTCCTCCTGCTCTGTACTGGGGTGGTCAGGTTGCCTTAATCTGCCTCTCATGTTCTATAGATCTGGAGTTAACCTCTTCCTTTCCTGTCTCTTTTATTGCAATACATAGTTTCCATGTTATATCACACTTCCAGTACCTTAGCTGACAGTCATCTTGCTAGGTATCCATAACTAACTGTCATGACAGTTGCTATTGAGTTGCTAAGACAATGTTAAACAAGCCACATTCTTTCTCATACGGCTCGATTTCAAAAGCAGTGATTTTATTTATATATCGGTCTCTTGTATGTTGGTCAAGACAAGAGTTTCTTTTTTCTGGTCTTGAAGCCATGGAAATGCCATTCCTGTACCTCTCAGAGGGTACAGAATGCCAGATGTCATCTAACCAGCACATGAAAGTTTGACCACATCTCCCTACTTTAGCCTCTCTGCACTGGCTGCACGTTTCAGGATTTATTTTAAAACAATTTTAATTGCTTTTAAAGCTCTTCATGGCTTAGCCTTGTCCTACATATCCAAGCTGCTACACCTCCACAGACCTTCCAGTTCCCTTAGAGACTTCCTCTGAACTACTTGTGTAGTTTTAGTTCTTTGATTATGCAATAGAACAGCCATTTGAATCTCGTATCCGGCCTTTTCCTGATCCTGAAATGGCCCAACAGCTGAATTACTTTAACCTGCCGATGAATAAACTGATTTCCACTGAACACTGGCATTGTCCTTCTTGTCAAGTTAAGATTTTTTATGTCAGTTTTAAAGTTCTTGTCTGACAGTCCTAAAATTTAACGAGTATCCAGCTGGTCTGGCTATGACCATCTGACTACTTCTCATGGTGTCCCAAACATTTGTGTCCGTCTAACTCATCTGTGTCAAGCATTCAGTCAGCTTCAATACTCACTTTCTTTGACAATTGTACTTTCCTCTGTAACTGGAACACCTCCACCCTTCTGAAATCAAATCTCACAGTTCTTAGAATTGTGTTCTGATTAAACATCTAGGTAAGGCAAGCTACAAAGTCAAGTTCAGTTTAGTATCCCAGAAAATCCACTGGTTTATTCAGCTTAGCTCTGTATCGCTCCCCATCAACTGATTGCTCTGCAAATTCCTCTCCAAGAATGATCTTGGCAAATTTCAAACAGCCTGCATACCCTAGCTATCTCTTCAGTGAGCAACATCCCAAGCGACCTGCGCCACATTGCCTTCTTTTCATCCCATGTATGACTTAATCATTGTCATGTCTGTCACTGAGGATTGCTCTGTTCTGTTCATGCTGGATACTTTGCTGTTGCTTTTCTTGCCTTAGGTTTTTCATGTATACACATCTAAGGAAAGGGAGGTGTGCATTTTCTGCCTCTGGCTTTTCCAAAGTATGCAAACACAGGGAGGTCCCAGAACAACGCTAAATCTAACTTCTTGCAAAAAAAAAAAAAGAAAAAAAAAGAAAACATTTATGAAGTGCTACCAAGTCATTGGATTCTGAAGTGCCTGTATTTGAGTCCATTATCTTGAATGAAAACTAAGAAGAGTAAACTGACCAGATGGTAGAAAAGACGACATCTGTTGCTCGGAGATATTTTTGCTGCAGCTCTACAGTATTTAATTACTCACTTTAAACATCTTGGCAACAATCCTGTATTTAGTTCACAAAGGTGAAACATAGTGCTGAAATCCTAAATGTACTTACTGTTCTTATTAACCTTTTGTGGAAGTGTTTGCTGTGGCATCTCTTAAGCTAAGCTATTAAAATATTTTGGGTTTTTCCAGAAAAAAATTGTAAACATTTTTTTTATTATTTGATATAAATTTCCCTTTATTATCCAATTGTTAAGTTTACATCATTAAAGAGGCACCTTTGATTTTTTTGTACTCTGCATTTAAAAACGTATAACTGGTGTAAATTTTTTGTATTTAAATAGAAATGGATGTTTATATTTCTAGTCAAGTAAATTGCATTCCTTGTTATTATTAAAAATAATAATAAGGAATGCATTCCTAACTCAAGACAGCAATAAGTAGCAATTTATTATTTGCTGAAATAAATGCTCTAAAAAAGACAAAACTACTCATGTCTTAAATTAGGAAGAGGGATAATGCATTCATGTGTTTTGGCAGATTAGACGTTCTCCATGCAACACAAGAACATTAATAACAGTCAGAGACCTAAGACTTGATGTGAGAAAATTGCAATATCTCTATGTATACTGACGAAAGATCATTGAAATTCTTTTTGATTTGTAAAGCCTTTACATGTGAGAAGAACAAATCGATGTATCATTTTCTTCAAGGTGTTGCTAAAATCCTAGCTCTTTTGTCGGGATCCCAATAAATGCTGGATATGTTGTTACTTTAGAACTAAACCGAATTATTAGTGTATCTAATCAGAACATGTTTTGTTGAGAAAGAAGCTATGATGAAGAAATGAAGAACCTAAAAAGATCAGGGCAAGATTGTTAAAGAAAACTGTCACTTGTGGAAGCTTGGATAGCAAAGAGCCAAAGAGGACCTCCTCTCACTATGGAAACAGAGTTGGAGTGCAGCCCATTGTTGCAGCCCCCAACTTTAAAGAGTGGAAAGGAGAACTGGAAAATGGAGAGTTTTGTGCAAGGGCAGAGAAAAAGGAAGAAAAGAAAGAGGAAGGGGTAGAGAAGACAGGAGAAAGGGAAAGCTAAAGAGGCGGGCGGAAGGAAGAGAGAGAGATAAAAAAAAACAGACACAATATAAGGATTTTGGGGAAGAGCAGGGTGAGAAAGTTTGAAAGGGAGAGAGAGGAGGAGGCTGGAAAGTCATGGAGGGAGGTAAAGAGAGAATCGGGGCATTCATCCATGCCTCTGGAGACGGACGCAGTCTGAATTCGGGATAACTCATTCAAAAACACCAACTCCACTTTGTCCCACAACACCTCTGTCAGTCTCTGCTACAGTTACCAAGTGGCTGGGACACATCCAGAATACCTTAATGCCATGACTGACAGCAATTTGCTGCATCTGAAACCCACCCACGGAATACACATCCTAACACACGCACACGCACCCCTGAATGACACAGAGTGGATAAGTTATCCATTTCTGTTAAGGTTTTTGGTGCAATAAACATGATCAGAGACACACTCTGGAAAAGCTATGCTTGCTCTTAATATCTAAGCCGACGGGCTTTCTGATGATGAATAATACACATGCGTGTAGGCATGCATGCGCAGGACACACGCAAACACAATCAGAATGCCTAAGGAAACATGCTGCAGTGTTGTCAGAAATGCACATTCTCCATTCTCTGGCACAAGAGAGCTTCCTTAACCCTGTCAGATAATTGGTCTCCAGGGAAACAGTGCTGCTTAAAGCTAAAAGTTAAACCTTAATAAGGCTGTAAATACACACACAAACATTAAAATAACTGTTACAGAAGCATGCAGGAGCGAAGAACGGTAGATAAAGGCGCACATGCACACAAGACAGAGATATAAATAATTGAAGTTTGTGTTCTCACATTTAATGAAAGGAGATACATGCCAGAGTAATAAAAAACAAGTCAATCAATTTTGCTGCCTTGGCTTTTTTAGCCTCTCCGGCAGAAAGCAGAGTAAAAACAAGCACACTGTCCTGGAAATCCTATGGCTTTCCAACAAGTCCCTTTTTTTTTTTTACTTTCTCCATTTATTCGTTGCAATAAAATTTATCCCACAGAAATAAAAAAGGTTTAATGCTCATTTTTAAATGCAAAGTGTTTATGACACACTTCAATAACTAAAAAAATATATGCTACACTTAATGTGAACAACTGAAAAAAAAAAAAATAGAAGGAAAAACTAAAAATGCTGCATTCACCTTTACTTTGATGAACAATCTAATAGGCAATTCCAGGACCCAGTTTTACTGTGTACACATTTCCCATCAATTTCAGAAAATCTGATTACTGTTAATAAAGTTCAAATATTATAGCAAGATGTTTCTTGACAGTTGCTTATTTGCATTCTTAGCCAAAGCCCCAGTATTCAGAGAGGATCAAAATTGTATATTTTTATAAATTTATTAGTCAGGAGAAAAAAAAAATCAAAATAGGGGTGTGGTGGGGGTTTGTTTTGACTTGGTCAAATAATGATAGGGCAATGCCAGAGCTCACTTCACATGGTGCTTATTGTGCTCATCTTCAGGTGAAATAATAATAATAATAACAATAATAATAAAAACAGACAGTGGTGCCTTTGCAACATCTCAAAAGTCCATCTCCTTCAGTGTGACCTTTTTGGAGTATAAACTCAGACTGACTCCCTCTGGTGTAGAGCCCTCTATTATAGCCGTGGACTCCGCCCACAAGAAGACACAACGAAAAGAAAGAAACAAAACAAAATAATTACTTCTAAATCAAGCTGGGGCGCTGCCAGGAATCTTGGGCCCCCTGACAAAAAATGTAATTGATCCCCCCCATGCAGCTGCTGTTACAATTTCTTGAGTCTATCTGACCCATGAAAAGCTTCACAATTTTAAAGGCTTGCAACTGCCTTGCTTTCTTTGGTCCAATACTGATACTAGCACAATATTTACTGCTCATGAATTTTACATGCAACAGTCCACATACAGTACGCATGTAGGTTGCTTAACTTTTTTCTATTAGTTTTAGCTTACTGAAATGTCTCACCCCACGAGCAACAGTCATAGGCAACATGCAAAATGTACATGAAGCAATCCAAACTTCTCAAAAAAGCTATGTAGTTGCATTTTATTCAAACTGCAGTATATAACTTTAATAAAATATGTTTTCTCCATATTTGTTAGAGCTGTTACCATGTCATGACAGTTTGTTAGGAGACAGATAATCTGTGAAAACAATCAATCTCCTCCACCTGCTCCCTGAGCTACTATTACTGGCTAAAGTAATGCAACGTTCCGACGAAATCAACCAATCAGAACCAGGAGAAGGGTCTTAGCGCTGTCAATCATCCTCATTCACTCACTGCTAAATGTGCTAATGGTGGAGAAACAACATATCATTACAGGAAAATCATTTATCTGCCGTCACTGGTAGCTATGCTAACTAGACTAAGCATTTGCAGCAAGCTATGCTAGCTGCAGCATAGCACAGAGCGAGGAGGAGGAAGGATGAGCAGCCACACGAGATTGTGATTGACAGCACTAAATATCTCCTGCTAGCACTTTGAGAAAGCAGAGGAAATAGATTATTCACAGATTATCTCTCATACCATACTGTCACAACATAATAACAGTTCTAACAAATATGTGAAAAAACCGTCAAGAGCGCTAAGCAGGAACGAACCATTTCATGCAGATCCAGGGGGATATGGTTGTCTGCTTTTTGGTCTGGGAGTGGTAACATAAAAGTTTTACTGCTAAAAACAATGTTCGAAAATACAATGTGATTAATTTTGTAATTGACAGGGCCCCAATTTTTTTAAATTTCTAAGAACAAAAAATAAATAAATAAATTGTGGAGGGCCCCCCTATAAGGAGCCCCTGAATTCAAGTAAGCTCCTATGAAAGTATACAAAATAAATAAAGTAATCATAAAACTGAAAACAAAATATCTGACCGAAAGTACAATACTAAAATAATAATAATAATAATGATAATAATAATAAAATAAAATTAAATTAAAACAACGTCTTGATGGCGTCATCCTGCCATCACGTGAACATGTTTGACACTGAAAATTACAAACTAGTGTAGATGCAATGACGTGTGGTGAGGTTCATGACTGGTGAGGCCTCCCCATAGTCAGATGTACAAGTCCAAAATCCAATACAGAATATAAATTTTGACCATAACTAGTTAAAGCTTCTAACCATAAAACATCAATTAAGATAAAAGAATATTTAATGGGCTCTTTGGACGTCTGCTTCCGTGTTCGGGAATAGCGGTTCGGTCTATTGAAAATGGCATTTTACACTAGGTGCTTGCAGGGCTTGCCCAACAAATATGTACATCGATCCAAAGCTCCATCAAGTCAGCTGGGTTTTAAGATGTACACGTCGTCAAACATTCACGGACACGAAGGTGAGTTATACTTTCTTCTAACTTTGTGGCTAACATTAACTTTAGCTTATGCTAGTAGGCAATATTCTGGGACATTTTCATTATAAAAATGTGCCATTTAATATATAAACATTTTCTTTCATTCTAGCGAACAATGTTTTTGTTTATTTTCAGGTATATTATGTGTGTTTATTGTCGTTAGTGTCAGAGACCAAGTAATGGGGGACAAACTTTGTGCAGCATATTTACAAGCCACCATCTCCTAAATGGTGGCTAAGAAATCCATGAAAATTTAAAAGCCCATTATATTTGGAAGACAGCAATGTTCATGGTATTGCTTTATTTGCTTCTGAAATACGACTTTGTCTTTCCTAGCTGTTATAGTAATGGAAGCAAGAAAACCGCATTTCGCTCATGCGGATGTGACGTAATCGCTATAGGCGCAAAGAGCCCATATTGTCACATTTTGTATTATTTGCATGTTTTGTTTGGCTAACCCTTCACAAATATCATTCTGTTGTTAAAAGAAAAAAAAAAGAAGTCCTTGTTTCTCAATTTCCAGTGTCAATTTGTTCCATCTGTATTTTTTCTCAGGACTGTTTTCATTGTTTTCAATGTAGAAAAAGATCACCTGTTGCTGTGGGACTCAGCTCTGCCCCCTATCAGTGAGACGGTATTTTCTACCTCACCAACCGCATGTATTTTAACAGGCTATGCATAAATTCAGTGATTTTGGCCATAAAAATGTTTAAATTACCAATAAGAAAAACAATTAATAGAAAATTCAAGTGGACAAATGTATTTTCTTTCATCCTTCTTTGCATCTATTTTATTTGTTATGGCCTTATTTTTATTTGCCTCCCCTGACCACACGTGACTGGATGGATATGACAACGGAGGCAGGAACACCGCGTGCCACCGACGACGAAGTGCAGGAGTTTGTGCAGAAACCAAAAAGTAAGTTATATCAAATGGCTGTATGTTTGTGTAAGCGTATGTATGTGTGCTTGTATGTCAGCACAGACTTTATTGCAGGACTACGTCCCAACTCAGGACGGCTCCTCCGTCATAAGGGTTAAGAGCCTTACAGCAACACCAAATTAGCTGCATATTAGGTAATAAAATACTTCTTGTACAACCACTTATTAGGTTTGAGAGATAAATACTTTTTCAAGTTGAGACAGATTGGCTTCTGTAGCTTATTCCATTAGTAAATTAAATGCTCATTTCAAGTCTGAATTTTGTATTTTATTTTAGTTTGATCTAAATATCTAGTTGACATGTACTGGAGGAAATCTGTTTGAGGGTAAATCAATTTTCCACAGCACATGATGTCACATAAAAGGCAAAACAAGTATGGAAATGGTTCATCATGGTTGTCAGAAAAACACATCATTTTTACAGGGGTGTGTATACTTTTCATATCCTTTGTGGGTGGAAGAGATAGCAGTTCTTCCCAAAGGTGCTGTGACCAAGCTCTGTGTGTCTCCATGCATGTCGTGTATCTCTTTGTCTGTGTATGTAAGTCTGTGTGACCTTGTCAGGAATGTTTCCTATTTAATCATCCCAGGGAAATCTCAAACTTGCCTTTAAAATTGAACATGAAAGGTAACCTTCTCTATTTTTACTCCCTCTCCTTCCACAAAGTGCCAGGGAATTATCTTATTTTTTTTTTTTCAGCCCGTCTCAGATCAGTCGCATGAATAGGATGGAGAGAGCAAGAGAATGAAGAGAAAAAAGTGATGGGGAGAAGAGAGAGTTTGTATGACAGGAAGAGGGAGAGTGACAGCAAGACAGGAGCGAGTTAAAAAGAGAAAATGAGGTGCAGTAGAGAGAAGGCAGTTGAATGAGCTGTAGGGGGAGAAGGGCCGCTGGTAAAGCATTGAACCAAGACAAATATTTGGTGTATTGGAGAGAGCTGTAGCCCTCGTGTGTGGAATAAGATGTCCACTTAATAAGGTGCAGACAGAGGATGTCATAATGAGGTAGGAGTTCAATGCATCAAACAGGCAACTCAATTTGCTGTGAAATGAAGATGCAGTCCAGTCGCGGTTACCACTTTCTCGAGGACAGAAGTTTAATAACGTCTCATGAATATGCTCCGTTCTGTAGATACGTGTCACTGATGCTGTCATTCTTGCTCCTCAGATCTTGTGTGGACACAGTGTTTTATGTCTATCAAGCGCTGCCTCTTTATCCCCCTCTCAGGGAACGTGGGGCAGCCAGCTAAGTGGTGGTGCTGGCTCAGCCCAAGGCGAGAGCAGCGAGACCTCACGTTTGGCTGGGCTGAAATATTTAAGGAAGCCATCCAAAGCTTGTTTCCCTTAGTCAGTACCCAGTGGGTCATTCCCATCAGAGACCAATTACAACTATTGCTGAGCCAAGGATGAAAAGCTTGTTCAAAGAAAACAATGGACCAGGACATACAGTGCTTGCACACAAAAATGCTAAATGTACACACTCAGTACATCAATAAGGCATTACATTATGACCACTTGCCTACAATTATGTTAATTTCGCAGTCTGAAAATCCTTGACCTATCAAAGAGTAGACCTATGAAGGTGTGCTATTTGTTTCCAAGATTGAGGAAACAAATACTTTAAATCCTAAAAGCTGTTAGGTTGGTTGGCCTGAAAAGTCTGAGAACCCTGCACAGCCCATCCCGGTGACACATCTTCCCCAGGTAGGAAATGTACATGAACCTGTGCATCTACCCAATTTAAAAAAGAAAAACCTCCATTAGGTAAGGCGAAGTCCTCTTTCATTATTTTTTTGTTCTTAAAACCTTTAAAATGGTTTTAAAACTGGACCATTTTTTGACAAAATATTGTCAAGCGGTTAATCATCTATTAACCGCTTGACAATATTTTTATCAGTGTTGCACTGAGAAGTAGCTCGCATAATAATAATAATGAGCTCAGAAGATGCGCAGGTCTACCAGTGTTTGCTAATTGCTGCTGGTGAGTTTGAAGGAACTGAGTGAGGGAGTCATAGGGAGGGGTGCTCTGTATGATTGAAGTTCAGAAACATGGAAACTGCAAGGAGGAGCTTTGTCATCAAAGGTGACGCTCAGTTTCTGCAGGTGTTTTGCACAGCTGAATGGCTGCCACAGGAGATTAAAGGATTTCTCAAAAATGCATTAGATCCAAAGCAACACTCCACGTATGTTTTCAATGAGCAAAAAGCATTATAATATGACGCAGAGCTAAAATAATTCAAATTTCCATAATGCTGCCCCTTTACATATCCACTCAGTATCCATTGTACGGATACTGAATGAATTGAGTCAGCAAAGGGGCCCTTTGATGCATATGCACAGCAGACTCACCTGAATTTTATACATTCTTTCACTTTTTTCTTTTGTCACAAACTTTCATCTCACTTTCCTTGTTTGTTTGTTTTTTTAGCAGACATAACATTATTCCTGCTTCCAGCAAGTCCCAAAGGTTTTACAGTTACACTCACATTCCAAAGGGTTGAAATAAAAGACTGTCTGCTGAAGCATAAACCAAGGACAGTGAAAGGGTAGCAGGTGTATGGTCCCCTGCACCAGTGAACATGTCTGTTCACTGGTGACTCACTCTGCCAACAGGGAAACCCTAATCTTTTTCTATAGTGACATGCATACAAATACAAACGCACGACAAGGCAGCATAAATCATTCATAATGAACATTAAAGGGAGGTTGAGGAGGATAGTTAAAGTAGGCAGTATAAATCACTTCTGCAGCCCCCTCCTCCCTTAGTCACAATGATGAGAATTGACAAGCCACCAGATAAGGAGCAATTAACCACCGTTATCCGTGCCAAGTAACAGAAGGTACGGACACACGCTTTTTTAATGCATGCAGACAGGTTACAGTGCAACTTCACATGCTCTGACACTGACAGTGTGTACAGCACGCCAACATCAAGATGTCAAAAATGCAAACACTGACCCAGATGATCTCTCTTGCTCATACATGCGGTGCACTTACCTTGATTTATTTACCTTTCCTCTCAGGCTGGAAGGGGGAATGGGCTCAGTTTTTTTCAGTCATCCTTTTTGTAAGCCCCGGGGGAAAAATGCACTTAAGAAAACATACATAGCAGCAACACATGCTGGAGCAGGTGCCTCACTAGCACACCCTGAAACTGAGGTAAAACACCTGATTTTAACAAGAAAATGATTAGGTTGTTGTTAGAATGTGTTACTCTTCATCAAAGCAAACCTTTTGCCAGAATTCATCACATTGGAGGTACATTTTAATGTGGATGATGACCTCCACATTTGTTAGGACACATGGAAAAGATCTGCAGAAAGTCTTAAATTAATCATTCATTGCAACAGCTTAGCTTACTGTCACCCGATCACCAACTTCACCTGATTTATTTTCCCCTCTGAGTAGTTACAGTCTAATTAAAGGTTTAACCATTCTAATATTTTCACTGTGAAGTTATACTGCTGAAATATGATGAACTTATTTTTAGGCTGTTAAAACATGTTTACCTTAGGTGCCAGTAAATGTGGCAGACACTGTTGGCAGGAAAGGGAATTTAAATAGTTGCACTCCTGCTGTGACACAACGTACCTGTGATGTTGAGGCAAACATTTGCAAATGCATATATTTGCAGCTCAAAATGTTTCACTTTTATATAGTCTTTGATATTTTTACAGAAATGCTTTTTCTTTTGTCTGGTTTGATTTCAAAACTCTAAAACCTATTAATACATAGCAGATCAAAATTGTGACCTGGAAGACAATTATATTTATAAATATATATAGTAATAGTGGATTAGAAGCATGTCAAATGTAGCTTAAAAATGCAAGCAAACGGACTAAAGGGAGCTTAAGCAAATGAGTGAAAATTACACTTAAACAGGGTGTTTATCAGCTGATTAAAAGTTTAAAAAGCCTGTTTGTTTTTAGAAACTGGCAGGATTGTTGAGCTCCATTAAAAGGCCTCTTTCATTAGGTTGTACTTGGAAGTTCTTGAAAAATATTAAATCATTCAGAGTGTTATGGGAGAAAAAAGTCAAGAAGAAAATACTACAAAAATTACTTCTTCCTATGCAGTGAGGCTGCATAGACCTCACCATATCCTTTTATTACACTTTTAGTTGTGTTTTAGGTTTGGGGGCTATTGATTAATGAACAACCTGTTAGAGTTTAAATGTCGTTTCAAATCAATTGCAAAATCCGTTTGTATTGCTTGTTCCTCCTGTTTTAATGTTTTACATTTTGAAGCTCAACTTGCAACTAGGTTATCCTCCAGCAGCACAAAATATGAAGAGATGTATCCCCTTTCTCAAAAGTTTGATAAGAAGTATATTCTTAATGTATATTCACTGATGAAAAATATAAACAAAGTGCATTTTCTTTGTAAATAGTGAGCACTTGGCTATTTACTTTCAATAGAAAGGTAAGGTGCTGTTTTAGGTTATGCTGATTCTTAAAACATGAGCTCTGTGCATAATTGTGCAGTACATTTATATACTGTAAGTACGTTGAAAGCATGTGTAAGCGTTCTGCAAACCCTTTATAACCTTAGAAACTTGGCAGTAGGAATGAGAATGACAAATTTTCATTGGCCATCCGTTTATCTCACTTCGAGAAACTAATGAAGTAATTATTAAAGTGAGTTATACTATGCAAAATTAATTTCACTTTAATGCAGGTTGTGTTTAAATGCATCATTTCATGGTTCTGAAATAATTTCAAAATAAATATTTTATACTAATCACATTTAAGATGCATATATATATATATATATATATATATATATATATATTTTATATCAAATGCTAGGAAAAACTGCAGGGCAAATAGGAAGTTATAAAGCATCAATCTTATGGAATGTGTAGTAGATACTAACCTGGAACTCATATTTGTTGCTTAAACATGACACGAAGCTTCTAGTTTGGTCATCCATGATGTAATTAATGAGGGATTAATAACATGTCCTGGACTTATGGAGCATTGTTGGTCCCTGGAGATTTTTTTTTGTTTGTTTTAAATTCTGTTTTGTTAGACTCACAAAAAAGTGTAGAAGCTTGTAACAGCAGGAAACACAACAAACATCTTACAAAACGTAATGTGAGCTGGCTCTGTGAGCATTCTGCCTGTGAGGTAGTTGCTGTCAGAAGCCAATGGTACTTTCCCCTGTCTGTGGACTGTGTGAGTAATTTCACAAAAATGTGTCTGCAGACAAGGTGAAAATCTTACTTAAATTCAAGCAGAAGATTACTAGACAAGCTAAGCTCAAAACAACCTCATATTTTCCTTGTTTTCCTTAAAAGTATGTGTAAGTTTCTGCCAGCCCTCAATGATGTCTGCTTATCTTGACTCATTGCATTGATCATTAAAAAATCCAAACAACTTTATGTAGCCATAGTGATTGGAATATAGCTGTCTTAGGGAGAAGTTACCATAATGAGCCAATTTAAAAAAAATCTTATGTTTGAAAACTGAAGTCCTTAACCCAGCAAATAAACAATAAGAATCAAAGTACAGCAGCTAAACATAAAATGTATCTGTTGGCAGGTGGCTCTCCTAAATGCTAAACTATTGTATGAATGATGGGTGTGTTTATGTATATGAAAGTGGTGCTACTCAACTTCCATTAGCTGCTGTTCCGACTACCTGGTCAAGGTAGAACGGATAGTCTGGTAGCACAATTGAACACCTGTTTTTCAGTCAGAGAGCAGATTTTGAGGAGCAGGTGACTTTGGTTCAACCATGCTGGGCCCTTTAGAAGCTTCCAGAAAAAAAATTATTTTCTGCCGAAGGGGTTCTGTTCATTCTGGCTGCAAAAGAGAGCAGGTGCTAGTCATTTCACTGCTTCACCATTTTAAACTTAGTTTTGCTATTTCATAAATGAGCTGTCTGCCATTAGACATCGCTAACATTAGCAAAAGTGAAATTGGACTCTAACCCAGCTCTAACAGATACCTGAAAGGCTACAGCAAAGATGGTGTGTTTTGTCATTTTACACTGCTCATAATAAACTACTTAGTGTATTAGGATTTTATGTGACATCACAATTTTTATGTGGTCATAACATAGCAAAATGAGAAAATGTATTAATACTGCTACAAGTTACCATCAATGAAACTGTAGTCTAATTAAAAATGTGCATAATTTACATTCAGTGCAGTGGTATTAAATTCTTTAGTGCAATGGTCTGTTGGTCAGAAATTACACTTTATCACACCTTGTACATTTTTAATTCAGACTTAAAAATATCTAAGAGCAAATTGCATCAGATGCAGCCCTAGGGGGAGTCAAACTTGTTATCATAAAATACTAAATGATCAATCTAGTTTCATGTTCATGAGAGAGAAGTGTTAGATTGAAAATAAGCATAGTTGAAAAGTGTATTACCTCCCTTACAATAGGGTGTGTGAATGTTAAAACTTTTTCATTCATTCAAAATGATTTATTAGCTGTCAGTGATCAAGAATCACACAATGTATCATGATGTGTTTGTGAGATGACTCTTTACACTGATCAGAGAGGAAAATGCAGCATTTATTTTTTCCTGGCATCTCTAATTTATTCAATATCTGCCCTGCATTACATCTTTTTTCATTTGTTGTTTTCATTTCCATTGCTTCTCTCAAAGTAATACGTTGTTACACCAAAACAAAGATTTTCTTTTCACATGAAATGTGACATTTTCTTTTCAGTTCTCCTCTGTTTTTCTTTTTTGAAAGCAGCACTCAACCATCTCAGAGCCTTCTCCAGAGCATTTATTTTTGTGCAATGTCTGCACACAAAGGAAAACAAATTAATTCAATCTAATTATTGGGTATCCTTTTATAAGATGAGGGTTGCCTATAACAAATAGTACATCACTCCTCTTTCTTCTGTTTTCTGTTGCACCTAGTACACAAGAAGGAACTAGGTACGCAATCATTTGAAAGGCCTTTTCATTGTTGACAAGACAAAAAGGTATAAAAGAGGAAAGCATGGGAATGATGAGGGTCACAACTCAGCCTTGGCCATCTGCTAACATCAACAAAAACATCAGTGCAATTCTCCACAGTCAGCATTTAAACTGATTAAAATACAAAAGATGCAAACCTATTTATTTTTTTCCTTTTTTCTCAACTTAATGTCAAAAATGACTTTCCTGATCCGTGTGTGATTTTGCTCTGTCTTTGTTTTCTTCCTTCCCCAATTCTAAATGACTCCTCTCTTTTTTTGTGTGTGTGCTTGAGTCACTCTCTCCTTGTTTCCTTAAAACAATATGTACCTAGGGGAGCTGAACAAGTTTAAAACATGTACCAGGCCATGTCTCTGCCCACTGACCCAATGCAGGGATACATCTGGAGCAATGCTATGAAGCTGATGTAGCCCCTGGGCCACACACACGGACGTCAGGCCGAGCTCAAGAACAGTAAATAGCAATGCTATTATTTTAGAGAGCTGCAGTCAAATGTTGCTGCAGTGTGTGACCTTTATGACGCTTGTGGGCTAATAACCAAATTGAAAAGTGAGCAGAAAGTGGTGGAGGGAAGAAACTGGGGCAGATTGAACTGCCAGACTCTGACACAAACAGTTGTGTCTGCGGATGTTCACATCCAAAAATCAATTCATGCATGAGGATCTAATGTTATTATCAGTGATACAAAAGATACTCCCACACAGTCACAAACACTTGCAGATGGTAACACTATGTTAGCTCGAGACACAATAGGGCGTAAGTAAGTTTGTCTGTGCACGGCAAATCAAGCGGCTCAGCAGCGAAAGTGACTGTCAGAGCCGACTATTGCAGGGATGTGCTGATAGAGAGGTTTTAGAGCAGCAGACTACTGCCTAAGGCCTAGAAGAAGGGCTGGGGGTGGGAGTGAATGGGGTGCAAACATAGCAAAGGAGGAGAAGCAACCGAGATAAAGAAAACAGGAATGCAGTGGAAAATAAACAAGGTTAGAGTGAAACGGGGAGGGAGGCAACAAGCAAGGGATTTGAGAGAGGTGGGAACCAAGGTCAAAGTCAGTGAAGCAGAGAAAGACAGGTGAGGAAGGAAAGAAAGAAAGAAAGGATGGATGGGAAGAAAAGTGACAAGAGAAGATGGCGAGGAACAAAAAAAGGGAGGGCTTGGGGGGAAGGATGTAGACAGAGACCAATGCATGATAATTTGTTCATTAGGAAGGACCTTGACCGAGAATTTCCTCTCAACATCCTGATTTCCTGACTCCGCTCCTCCTCTTCCCTTCTTTTCTACTTTTCCAGCCCCCCTCCCTCATATCTCTCCACATGTACGCACCCTAGCTCCGCAAACAACACACACACAGGCACACACCAGAACCATCCAAGCCACTCTGCTTACATTTCTCTTTTTCTCCCTGTCAACGTCACCATTCTCTCATTATAGAATTCCCACTCAGCAACTCTAAGACAGATAGATAGAGAGAGAGAGGGAGGGAGAGAGATTATGGCAGTCTACTGTCATGATTTCTCTGCTTTCTTACTTTCACCTGCTTTTGTGCGTGCACACAGAGCATCCCCCCTTCCCTGCCGGGGGTTTTTAAAGAGCACTAATGGGATAAATAAGTCCTTCGAAGAAGAAAGGGGGGCAAACTGGGGTAAAGGAGGTTTCTTTTTTTTTTTTTCTTCAAGCACACTCTTTAGCAAACAAATGTAAAATCAATAAGGAGTGGCCAGAGATACTGAAAGTGTGTCCTATCAGTGGTGTACAGAAGAAAAGAGAAGGGAGGTCTGATCATAAAGTAAAAGGTTACGGTTAAAGTAATGAGAATTAGAGCCAAAGTGTTAGAGAGATAGTGCCACACACAGGAGTAGCAGTACAATCTGGGCACTTCTATTTAGAAAAATGACTTCAAAACCTGCTCATCATGCTGTGAAGTAAATAATAATAATAAAACCTTTCTAGGGAAAGTCCAGGACTGACTGTATTTGGAGTCATTTCCATATTATACTAATCACAAAATCTTAAGTCTAATAGGGTTATGAATCACATCCCACTTATGCAGTATCAGGCACCTGGAAACATTAGACCAGAACCAAAGTAGGGCTGCTTAATTATAGGTGGTTGGTGTGGGGAACTGCAGAATTGTTTTGAATTCTGCCATATTGGAGATGTTCAAGGATGAATGTGAGCAGGCCTATTTAAGGTCATGCCACAGCACTATGATTTATGATTCGCACTTGACTACCTCAGAATTTTAGCATCTTATCCAGCACCCACCATTTCTTCTTTTTCATGCTGATTGTTTTTAAATCATCAAAAAATTTGCTTTAAGTGCTACTTTTATGGCTGCACATATATGGGACTTTAATTTTATTTCCTGGAGCCACTCCAGCTTCCTTGTGCTGTGATAAATATTATAACCTTGTTTAACTTACCTCATTAAACAAACTCACAGGAAAGCATAGCTGTACAACACAGGCTCATACTACAGAGACATCTATTTTATCATCAGTAACAACCTAAAGCTGACGAAAACAGTTTTGCTGGCTTAACTACATTTAAGTTCTCTTGGGAAATTCCATTTACAGCCTGCAGAGTTGGAACACGACATATCGCTCTGAGCTGTCCGTCTTTGGATATGGATCAATACGGCTTATAATAGATCTGTATTACTGTGTTTCACAATGCACTCTGTGCTCATCCTGACTTCAGCTTTAATTGCTTAGTTAGGCTAAACTACTGTTTTAAGTGAAATACAATGCTTAAACACTGTTAACTCGAAGAGGCAAATGCCCTCATGAGTCAATCATTTTTAATATTTCTTAATGTATTTAGAAATGTTGCTGCCAAGAGTAAAATTTGATGTTCATGTCTGACTTAAACAGTCTTTTCTTGAAAAAAAGTCGATAAGCTGAAAATTAGGTCCCTGTAATGAACCTTCAGTGTGTCCTCATGAAAAGTCCTGTGTGCTGATGATGCTGCGTTCAGCACTGCTTCCAGGGCTAAAACTGAAGAGAGGTTGTCAGAGGAGTGACTGTGCTTCATAAAGAGGCTGAGTAAAGTCTACCTGGAGCAACTTATAAATCTTTATGAGTGCACCACTGGCAAAGCAGTGTCTAGTGTAGAGGCTGTTTTTGGCAAGGGAGTGTATTCTACATTTGTAATATTTTTAAATTCTTGATAAGGCCAGTGCAATGTTTGCACTGGCCTTATAGTAGCAATATACTATATATTGCAATATAGTAGCAATATAACTTAATAATAATGTATTCTAATAAAAAATTGTACACTTAAAATATATTTGACATCTAAAAGTTAAATGAACCAGAAATATACTCATTGAAATGGTTTTGATTCAGTAGTTTTAAATACATTGTTTTATATTTCCTCTTAACGATTCACTTAAAATAGCTGTTAAAGGTCCTTCTAGGAATGGCTGTTACAAAATAGCCATGGCTATGAAAAACTAATGCAGGCATCTAGTTGTCTTGACCTATGTTTCTTGTATTTGTCCCTGTCAAAAAAACAATAAATTAAAAGCTTAAGTACAAGCTACAAATGATCTAAGTTTATTTTCATAGAAATAAGACCCTAACACTCCTGAAACTGAAGTACAGTACTTCAAATTAAACTAACAGATTTTTCCATGTGAATAAAAGTATCATTTACATTAATCCTTCGTTAGGTTTACCCTTTTGGTTAATTTATTAATTTAATATGGTTTAGAAATCCTAACCTGGGTTGATTCAAACTAAACACCATAAATAAGTCATGACCCTGTGTGACTCTATCCTATCCCTTGTGCTGCAAAACATTAACTCTGTTTGAGCAGTTTATGCTCCAAAGGGATTCAATTTCTGCAAAGAACCCAATGACAAAATCAAGAAAACCAAATCAGAGAGCATAAATGTAAGATCAGCTATAAATCATGGTACATCCCCCAAGGGAGCCTGTAAGAAATCTTAAAAGCTCCCATGTAATCCTACCACACACTGCTCTGATTATGTGTAAACATTACCACACAGATACACATACATGTAATCTGTTTATATTTTTTTAGCCCTGTCCTTTTGAGGGAACTTAATTTGCCTATTTCTTTGCTGCATAGCTGCTTATCTAAGCCGTATTAATCATAACTAATGAATTAACCTGAAAAGATTAACTGCTCCCTCTTGGTTTGGAAGTAGAAAGTAGATCTAGCCTTAAGCATCATTTTCATTTTTTTAAACAGTCTGTATGGTGAGGTAACTGACTGTTTATCAAATGTTGCATCTTCAAAGTGTTGCCTAAGATAAACTAATATTATTATTGGGTCAGTTTTTGACGTATGAGCCGGTCAGCGTGGTGAGGTTACACTTTCTTGTAATTTAAGACTTTATGTTGGGCATTTGCAAAATGAAGGTTGCAAGCAGCACTAGCAATAAAAGTAAAGTCCCAGTTTTACAACTGTTGAGTGGGAAGACTGGCATTTAATCCCTGATTTTATAAGTTTGCTCTTATAAATATTAGCATATTACGCCAATATCAGGTCATAGTGGTCACACAAAGTGCTGTTAAAAGTCTCATTTACCTC
Organism: Brachyrhaphis terrabensis; assembly: GCA_903067065.1. NCBI lineage: Eukaryota > Metazoa > Chordata > Actinopteri > Cyprinodontiformes > Poeciliidae > Brachyrhaphis > Brachyrhaphis terrabensis. The sequence continues at coordinate 29,470 of CAEGAG010065631.1, forward strand.
TTCCCACAAAAGAACACACCACACACACATCTGTAGGCAGGTTGTTGGGCAACTAAGGATTCAGTGTTTTGCCCAACTTTAAAAGACGGTTCAAACCCACAATTTTCTGGTTGTAAGACAAATTAATGATTGACCCTGAATTTAATCCCTATTTGTGCACATTCCCACTTGGAAGTATTCCAAATTTTTTGTGAAGTATACTGTGACTTGACCCAGTCTTTTAAAAGGTTCTTTTATCACACTTTTCAATAAGCCTACATTCCTCATCCTCATAATTATTAGAACTTTTGAAATAAAGCATTGAAAATATCAGTTTGTGTGTAAATGATCTGTACCTTTTGATTCACTGAGTGAATTGAGTTACTGACATAAATGGACCTTAAAGTAAAATTGTAATTTCTTGGATATGATTTCATATACAACTGTTATATCTATACATGTATGTATGAATTTGTAGAGCTCCTTGTTTAGAGTGCTTTTGATTGCATTTATTTAGTACTTTTACATGTTTTTTGGAGGGCTTCGAGTCCCACCATGTAGGTTTTTGAAAAACCTTATGTAGCCATGTCAGCACCTTTTTTATTTCTACCATATTAAAATTATAGCTCATGATGGATGGATCTTTTAATAGATGGAGCGTCCGGGCTCCTACATATGTGTGTCTGGGGCTGATTTTAAGCGCTGCGTGCATTTGTGTGTGTATTTTAGCATTTATCACTTTGTAAGGCCCATTTTCCAACAAACACTTAAGACCCACTGCTCCTTATGTACCCCAAAGAAGATCTTTAATTTTTGCTGCAGCTAGGTCTGAGACACAGACAAATACATGGTCTCAGAGAGAATAAGAAAGAGAGACTGAGAGATAGACACAGCAATAGCGCACATGTAGGCTTAAAACTTTACTCCCCTTACAGAGAACACTCAATTGTATCTGCCTTTACTCTCTCTTTCTTTCTTTAATACATATACACTCTCTCTCTCTCTCTCTCTCTCTCTCTCTCTCTCTCTCACACACACACACAATGGTTTCCAAAACTCACATGCCTTTGGATGTTGAAATTTGATAGAATTGCCAGCAGCAAAACATGTCCTGTCTAATACTACACTAAAATGGGGAGGATGGAAAGTGAAGCAAAAAGAGAGCAAAAATTGCTGAATATGTATTCTGAGCAGAACGTGTCTGGTCAGGCAAGCAGGCATGACGGCACAAAATTCACGGACATCCTTGCACACCCACGTGCGTACATAAACATACGCACAAAGACGTGATCACAAACTGGAACAGATACAAGCAGAGATATACATGCGAAGACATCAAATGTCAGGCTAAAGAAATTGATGCTTGTTTATATCTGCTACCAGCAATCTTTGTTCAGGGTTCGTGGGATCTACAAAGATATAAATATGGGGGGATCTGTCAACCTGACCAAACACACATACTGATGTATAACTCAAAAATACACTTCAAAAGGGCATATAAGATAACCCTGCACTTCCAATGGTATGAAAGAAAACACACAAATACGTCTAACATCCTAAAGTGACAATAAACGTATTTACAAAATGCAGTGAACAATTCCCTTGTTCCAAAAACAAGTCACATTGAACTCTTTGGCTGGATGAGTAACACGGATGGGGGCTATTTTTCTGTATTCTGCTGATGAATATTCTAACAATCATGACAAACACTACCAAGTACTTGCCTCTCTGTTCTGTGTCAACACAATTTGAAGTCTGTGTTGTTCTGCATTTGTTTCCCATCTTCCATTCACGCAAGTAATTAGTAAGTAATGGTGCTGACTTAATTATTATGTACGGAGTTCTGACTTACCTTAAATTAGTTTTTCCCCCATTTGAATATACATTTTGCATTAATTGAACCCAGTGAAGCTAAGTATTTGGGACAGTGACTGAGTTTGTTCATTCTTTTTGATGAATCAGTGCATTCGCCAACATATCATAGTGATGGCCTCATTCTTGGCCAGTGACAAAAAGAATTACATTTCAGAGGATCATGAACAAAGCTGATTATACTTCTCTGGATTTTTCAGTATTTATGCTATTGTGTAAATACATTTTTGCTTGGCAAGTACAATTTCTTGAATTATACCAAGATTTAAATTAAAATTCCAAACAGCAAAAGATGGCACATTACAGCAGTTATGCATAACTTAACATAAATAATTGACTGACGGCAGGAATTTGTCAATTTTCAGCTTGATTGGCTGTGACTGATGACTAGCTACATAGAAGCTCAATTCTTTTCCCCATTTTATTTCACATTTTACAGGTACAGCCCAAAGATCTGCAAAACATGAAAGGGTTTGATTTTTCATGTCACTCATTTCACAAAGTGAAGATCATATATTATGTAGAACATACACATAGAGGGAAATACTTAAAGCTTTTATTTTGGTGATTATAGCTTACAGATCATGAAAACCCAAAATTATGTAATTCCAAAATTAGAATATTGTTAAAACCGGTGAAATACTGGAAAGTCATAGTGTCACACCCTATTAGCTGAATAACTCAAAACACCTGGAATGGTTTCCTGAGACTGAGAGACTGCTGACCCAGTCTCTCAGTCTGGGTCAGCAGACCACACAGTCATGGAGAAGACTGCTGACTTAGCAGATGTTGTTATGATCCTACACAAGAAGGGTAAGCCACAAAAGGTCGTTGCTAAAGAAGCTGGCTGTTCAAAGAGTGCGGTATCCAAGAATACTCATAGAAAGTTGAATTGAAGGAAAAGGTGTGGTAGGAAAAATTCCACTAACAACAGAGGTAACTGCTGCCTAAAGAGGACTGTCAAGTAAAATCCCTTAAAGAATTCATCTGAGGTACATAAGGCTGACATTGGAGTCTGTGCACCAAGAGCCATTACACACAGTCAAATCCTACTCTAAACCAGAAACAATGCCAGAGACATCTTAGAGGAAAAAAAAAACTGGACTGTTGTTGACCAAGGACCTCTTTGAAGTGGAGAGGCACATAATCCATGTTGCTTAAAGTCCAGTGTGAAGTTTCCACGGTCGTTGTCGGTCCAGTGTTTTCTGAGGTTCATGGTTAATACAGCTGTCAACCAGAACAGTTATAGAATAGTTCATGATTTCATCTGATCATGAGCCTCATTTTATGTTGATTTAAATTTTCAGCTGGACTTGGCTTCATTTTTACTTCATTTAGTAAAAATGAAGTAAAAACTGAACTTTTACTAAGTTTATATCCCAACAATAAAAGAGTTGAAAACCTGGATAAACTCTTCAACACATCCCACAAATTCTGTGTAGTGTTGAGATCTCTATTCCATGATGATGGCCACTCCATATGTGAAAAACATGTCTCATGCTCCCTCAGTCATGCTTTCACAATCTGAATCCAATAAATCTTGGCATGATCAGTTTGAAATATGCTCATACCATCAGGCCATGGACAAATTCCATGGTTGGGGAAAAATGGTCATTTAGTAAAATCAAGTTGTAGACAGTCATGATTTTATCGACCACATGAACCTAGAGCTAAATAAATAATCCTGGAGCCTGAATGAAGTCAGATCATATAAGAGCAGTTTAGACTTTTGTTGTTACTCCATGAATAGTAAACTCTTACTCTGTTTGGAACATGTTTATTCTGCACTCATGGGAGTATTTACCTTTTCTGGTTGCTTCAGAATTCAACTTTTTCTTTTGTAAATGAATTGGTTCTTCTTCTCTGGTAGAGTATGCGCTCTTCTAAAACTACTGTTTCACTTTTTACTATCATGTCATGACTGCTACCATATTGGAAACCTTGTTATATAGTTCTAAATGTGAAGAAATGAAGGGGTTTTGGAAGATATTAAGTTTTGTCTTGTTTTTTATGTATGTTTGTTGCTTGTGATGTGCTACACACACAAGTGTGTATATATTGGCATCAAGAATACAGAGTTTATATTTTTTGAATTGTGGATATGGGGTTAGTTGCTTTTGCCATGACGTCACCACCTTCTGTTTCATCTTTAGCTGCCTTCTGCTGTCAGTGACCCCAAGTGATCAGAAAACTATGGTTCAAATTAATCCAAAAGTATGGCATGGCATGCAGTAGTTGGAACATGGCTTTTTATATTGTGGTACTTAGATGTTTTGCTTTTTACATTGTCTTCTTCTCTGTTTAATTGAGTAATTTCTGTTTTGATGCATGCTGTGGAGGCCATTTCCCACTGCACTGCCTGACTTTTAGATTCCCCATGACTGATTGCACAGGTGTTTTCAATCAACTATAGTGGCATTCAGGACAAACTAAGAAGACTAGGGATGTGCTGAACGGCAGCCCCGCAGAAAAGTGAGGGGCACAGCAATGATCAGCAATGATTTGTGTGTTTTCTGGAAAGATCGCAAACAGGCGCGTAGCCACAGGAAGGCCCATCTGTGTCTGAGCCCACTACTTAAATGGTGCTATGCCGGATGGTGTGGATCTGTCCAGGCCGGTGACACGAAGGGACAGAGAGAGGCTTGGGGGAGAAATCAGCAGCAGACTGGGCAGCGGTGGATTGTTTTTTTTCCATCACAAATGTGGCATATTTATCATATTGTACAGCCCTCAGGCTTTCAGGCTTTTTGTTTAAATGGCAATGTATCTGCAAAATTAGAAATGAAGCACATCAGTCAATATGTCAACAATTTAAAGATTTCTGTTGGAAAATGTTAATTTACTTTGATAATGTCTAATTCAAACCTAACCAAATCCTACAATATAAGACTGACCCAGCCTGAAGTTTCACTCATGCTTAATTAGTTATGATCACAGCGAATATTGACAAAAGACAATTTAGACCAAAGTCTATCGTGAAGAATTAAACAACAAAAACCAGAAAATTATCCTGAACTTCTTCAGCAGCAGCTGAACCGAGAGGTGATCTTCTGTCACTGTGGTCAGATACCTTGACCAAGTCGAGTCTGACTTTATTTTCTCAGAATGCTGGCTGGTACTGATGACCACAATTGTGCATGTTGGAACATCATAACCAAAACTTATTATGAACGGATCCTGTTTGATTAGAGTTAATTGCAGTGCACCCACCCGCTGCTTCTCTGTCCTAATGCGCAGCAGGAGGCGCCGCTGACTCCCGGCAGCGGGTCTCTGACTTTGTGGCGGGAATAAACTTTGTCAGATCCTCAGAATGAAGCTTGAGCTTGTCTCCAAATGTTGTCAGGCTGTTTTCATAAGAGCATAAAGCTATCAGATTTGAAGCTTCACTATGCAGAGTGATGCAAATCAGTTGGACCCCGACTGCCACACATTATTCCGGTAGTCTTTGTTTTTCAAATAATTTTTCCAGCACTACTGGTCTTTATTTCACAGTAATTTGACAGGAAGAGGGCAGAGAGAAGGGAGGAAAACATGCTTTAAGGAACCGAGGACAGGAGTTTAACTCTGTACTGCGGCTGTCTACAGCCTGTATGCGGAGTGTCCACTCTAACAACTATGCCATGTTTGCAGTACCCCCTTGGTAAATTACTTTATAAATTTATGCAATTAACCATATCTGATGTACTCACCTAGTTCCAAAACGTTCATCAGTTTTGTCCTGTGATTGCAACTAGTTGGCCAGCCACGTAAAACGTAATTGAATCAACTAGCTGCCTAATTGGTGCGACCCCTAGTCTAGTACTACCCTTCCAAGTTGTAATACCCTGGACTGTATCAGCTTTGTGATTTCTCCACAGTGGTTTCATTCACCTAACTCATAGACTATTTTGAAGTGAAAATAATGTATGCATGTCCAGGAAAAGTATTTAGGGATCAGTATCAATTAGAGTAAATTGACTCCTTTGCAGAAACATATTGATTGCTTCAGTCATTCTTTTATTGGAAGAGAGATTATTTTCTGATTACTTTGCTATATCCAGGTTATAATCGTTCTTGGTCTGTCCACTTAAATTGAGGTAAAAATCCTGCTGTGTTTAATTGTAGTTAATAAAGAGTCCATGTGGGTAGTGTTAAGGGAAATTCAAGTCAGGTGCCGGTCAGACACTTTATAAATTCATACGTTTGACGACCCCTAGAAGTCCCAGCTCTGGATTGCCAATTCTGAAGTTTATCTTGTTAATTTAGTATGAAATACTCGTTTTTCTAAACAGTTGCCTATAAATTCAACAATTGTTTTCTTTATACTTATAATTATGTTTTTGGATCCCATACCTGAAATTTGAGCAAGCTCTAGTTTTGAGTATCTGTTTTATTATTAAAGAATCACAGTACTCTCATCTTAGTAAACCCTGATTCTAATATTTAAGAATGTAAATGGGACGTTCTGATTGTATTTGGAGAATGTCTATGTGAGCACAATTATTAGGAAACGTTTTGTTTGTAGAAATATTATCCAACCCAATCTCCTATTTTTCTTGTTTTCTTGTCATCCATTAAAATTTGAATAATAATCAAATTAATAAATAAATTAGTGGTGGAAAAAAAATTATGTCAATTAGTTAAAGACTTTGTAATTCATCCATTTCAATTAATCAATGTTATCAAATAACGTATGACAAATTCAGCAAAGTAATTTAATTCAGATAAATTTTGGTTGACTGAATCAATTGAACAAATATGAAAGAATAGATACACACTTTGCATCATAATTATGCACAGCTACTTCTGGCTATCTTTCAGCCAAGATGCAATTATATTCAAAATATAACTTTTTATACACCATACACTAAATGATGCAACTGAATTGGGAAAAATTTTGAAAATATCTTCACTTTACAAAACAGAGTTTCTACCATGTTGTTCTTTAAGAAATATTCACCCTCTCTCTGTGTCAGCCTTACATTCTCACATGTACATGTGCTGCATAACTATTTATGTTTATGATGCTGATCCTGTCACCTCCTCTATCTGACAATACTTGGTCCTGCCATTAATAAAACCTTCATATCACAAAATAAACCCTTAAGATTTTAAAACCTTTTAGTTTTTTCATTTCTTTATTTCATTACACTATCTCTGTAGGCAGTCCCTGGGAAGACAATCTTTCTCTTCAGTTTGTTGAAGAAATTATGGGTACATTTTATGAAACAGAGCTTTGCATAAAAGCCTTTTACTTAGCGCACACTTTAGAGTTACTGGATTTTGGTGCAAATCTGACTTCACATTCTCTACGTGAAAGGTGTTTTTCATAACATGCTCTTCCACCCAGCCTGAGTGAAGCACATATAATCAAAAGGGAGAATTAGAGTAGAAAAATACTGAAAACCTGCAGAACTAGAACACAAATCCAGGCAAGGCAACACTGAATGTTTGTCTTCTTGCCTTGTTAGGTTGTCTCAAGTCACTACAAAGAATGTTTAGCTTAAATTTAGAATGTTGAGTCTTTACAGAAATACCTGTGAAGTTTACTCTCAAAATACAGTTTCACACAGTATACATGGTATTCAGGACGATTCAATGATATGCACAATTATTAAATGCTGTTCTCTCAACATTGATGAGCCTCACCACTAGCCAAAGACACTAGGCAAAGGGTGTGGTACCTTTGCCTTTCTGTGTTGCATTCACTAACACTCCAGCATCAGATATGTTTTAATATAAATGGTAGATTTGACTTCATTGGTCTTTACATTTGACAGTTTAAATTTGGGGTTGTACCTGTCACGATCCCGCACCTCTCCAGGCCATAATAAAATAAACTGGTCCATTTTGAATAAGGAAAAGAAGCTTCCTGACAATTATGCACACCATAATATAGGGTGCTGATTTGCTTGGGCCACATGCTCCCTCATTACATCAATATACCTCGCCTGATATGTTTAAATTCAATAAACAAATGCATTCAGCTTTGAAATGAACCTTCATTTTTGCAGCTTGGAGTTGCAAAATTGAGAAGGTTGAAAAGCCCTCTTACCTGATAGATGGTACACACAGAGTTTTAGATGAACCTTACTTGTGTTTTTTGTTCTGCATCTTCAAAAGTTTGAATCTATTTTCTACAAAACTATAAAAACTTGCAAAGTTAGAATTGATTGTCAAGCATGTTGATAAAAAAACAATAAACATATTCCCTCCTCCGCCTCTCATCCCCGCAAAAACAGGTGTGTTCGCATAATTTCCCAGTGCTCTAGTCATTAATATTGCTTTCTCTGCATATTTTAGTGTCTGCACATCATTGAGTGCAAAGGTTGTAGATTAGTTTATGGCCTTCACTTTTAGAAATCGAAAATTGATTTTTGCTTTGGTTTTCTAGTTTTCCTTTTTAACTGTGAGACTAAATGGTATGTGAAGAAAAATAATTATATAAGCTCAGAGAATCTGTAATGACTAACTTACTGTCAGTCCACCTAGGTTTCAATTTCCATCCCAGTTTTTTTCAAGGGCATCTAAAACTCCTTGGTGTTGCAATTCAGCCTGTCAAAGAATTCATGTGTTGATAAATCACAGGTCAAAGCTTTTGCTCAGATGTGATTTATGTTCTCCACAGCTTGAAGTTGTCACCTTGACTAAACTTGTACTGATTTGTAAATAGAAAACTTTCAATAAGAAATATTAAGAGAATTATCCATGTTTATACCATCACAGATTTGCTTTAAAGATGACAAGTCAAGGTTTCATGGTCTGTGTTAGTGTTGTTTATTAATTACAGCTGTAACATAATTTTTATTTATTTATTTATTTATTTTTTTACATATTTGTTAAAATCTCAGTATGCCATCAAATTAATGTATTTATTAGTCAATTCCTTTTGGTATTGGTCACAATTCAGCTTGAAGAAAATTTAAATGCTTTATCATTGTGTAATCTTTACTTAAGAATCTGGTAGAAGGCATATTTAGAAGGTAGACTAGCTTGATTTCTTCACAGATTATCTGTCTCTCATTATATTAATTCTCCTCCTAGTAGTTGCTGTTATACAGTAAGATCATTTTAAAAATGTTATTTCTCTGTTAATAGTGGCTTCAGAAGGCAACTGACAGGAAAAATACCTGAACAGCTACATCCAATTTATTGCAGCTTGTTAAATGTTCTTCTCAATTCATTGTAACATACATAATATATATCCTACATTAACAATAAAATCAGAAAAATAATTCATCATGCTTTCATTCTTTTTAATCACTTGACAAAAGACCAACATCCTCTTCAGAAACCTGACATTTTTCTCTAAAGTATAAATTTTTATTAAACTTATGTAATATTTTAATTTTATGGAATTCATTTCATAATCATCAAAATTCCAATAAATAAAATCTTGACATATTTCATTCTACGCATAATGAATCTACATAATGTATGAGTTTCACTTTCTGGACTGATTGACATAAACATGACATTCTCTCACAATATTCAGATGTGTATTTGTATATTATGTTTTTCAGATGTTTACTTGTTTAACCACCAGAGCTTGGAAATAAATTTGGGAACATTTTCTTGTTTAAACAAGACAACTTTCTTGTTACAATAAGATATAAAACTTGTCTGTTTTTAATGAGTTTTGCATCTTGTTATAACGGGATGGTTTACTTGTTTTAACGAGAAAATCCACATGCATCTTTGTCTTGTTTGCACCTGTATTGTTTTATACTGTTCTCTAGATTGTCTTTTATAATATCAGAGACGCTTATTCTGCAACTTCTCATAGGTTTTTAAACCACATTTACTGTATATTCATACCTATTCTTGCTTTTAAAATGGAATATGTCTTTAAGTTATGTTACACTGTAGGTACAACGGATTTTGAAGATTACAAAATGGTATTATGTAATTGTAATTGTTATTTATTTCAATTTCACATTCTTTATATTATTAAACCTGAAGTTGAGGAGCAATGACCTTCAGAGTCTTGATGACAGTTGTTCTGCACAGTGTGAGTTGTGAAAGATAGTACCTAAATAATTAAATTTGTTCTTGCTGTGCAACACAAGTTGAAGGCCTTACTTCTGAATGCACTAAATTTCTAAGAACAGACAGAAGTATTGTCGAGGGATGGACTTTGTGCATTTCAACGATGTGCTTTTGCAGGCTCTCTCATCTTAATTAAAACTCTAACCTGAGCAGTATCCTTTGCAGCCTTTTTTGGCTCTGATCTCAACACTATATTACATACAATTTGCTATCTTTTTTTTTTTTCCTTCTGGGTTAGTTGCTAATACATATTTCAACATAGCTTACTTTAAATAAGTAATTATGTGAATGGAAATCTGCATCTTTGCCAGAAGCTAGAAGTTAAAAATGGCTACTGATTGACAGTTTGCATATGTACTCTTGGCAGCCCAATAATTAGTAGATTACATCACTTTCTACAAGGTGATTTTACTCCTATAAAATAAAGGTATACAGAGTAAACTGTGTGAATGGGAGACAGTTCTCTTACTTTCTCTGAAGTGAGTTAATGCTTATTTTTTTCTACAGTGACTGTTCTCCAAACTCCACCTCTAAAAGACCGAATTTAAAGTTTTTTCAGATGGCATAGAACTCAATTTACTAATTAAATATTTAAAAGTTAAAAACCAAATTGTAAATGGCATTAAATTTGTCCTTCCCATATTCTGTGAACTCACATAATTACCAATACAGCTCCACTTATTGTCATATGTTTGTTAGAAAAAAACTAAACTCCAGTGTTATTTTTATAGCACATGACTATTAAACAAAACCCCAATCCATTTAAATTAAAGGCTAACCTCTTGATTTTATAAGGTAGAATTTAAAGTACTGTGGCAAGACAATTTCTTTGTCTCTTGTGTTTGTGTCAGGAATCCTGATGATCTCAAAGGTGCATAGAGAACTAATTTTAGTGACACGATTTTGCATAAGCTTTCAGGTTTGATTGCAAAAGTGGGAACCTTCAGCCTTTACAATTATGTTTGCAGGGATGAGTAAAGGCATGTGATCTCTCAATAACAGGAGTAGATATGTGCTGAGAGCTCACACTGTGTAAAACTTGATTAAAATGTTGGTGACTCACTTCACCACTTGCTGTGTTTTGTCCTAAAAATCACTGTTTACAGCTGCTGTCCACTCAAAAATACCATTTCTTAATGATGATAGCCACTTTTAATCCACTTTAGCCAGACAAAAAGCGACCTCTCACAAATGGCTTGATAATGGTTGCATGCATGACACATTGTGTGCTTTAGTAAAAGTAAGTAAATTGAATTGTTTTGTCTTTTGACATGCCATTTTAAAGGTCTTGAAAACTTTAGAAGGTGATGATATGCATTTTACATCCTCCTCCTACCTTTTCTGTCACCCCACCTTCAGCACATCACCACAACAATGCTTCTTCATGCCTGCCGCCTGCTGCTACGGCTAGTCTGCTGGAGCTGTGTGGGGAAGGAGTTCTCTTTGGGCCAGTAGCTTGGCTACCAAAGTAGAGATATGAGTAAAAAGACAGCACATTGTATGAGCAGGTATTAAGGCACTCCTGAACGACTTCCACAAGAGATTCAACGAATGCTCAAACATGCATAAAAGAGTAACACTTCGGATATATGTTTGAAAAAGAAATGACATTAAAATGTTATTTAAGGCTCAAAAATGTTGATTTTGCATTATACCCCTGCTTTTGTTGACTGTTTTTTATTTATAGTTTTTATTGATTATGGATGATATAAATCCCTTATTGGATTTTTTATTTGGTTTTTAAAAAGGTATAAGGCCAACCATATTCCAGTTCAGGAAATATTTACAAGTTATTTTCACAAGGCTGGTCTCCATGGATACTGGCCAAGAAGGGCTTCCATGCTTTAAAAAAAAGGCATAAAAATGATTGCTTGTTCCTTTTAAAGTCTCAGCTGAACAAAGAAAAAGCTTTTGGTTATGATTTCCATGGCCAGAAGATCCATTTTCTAAAGTAAACAGCATCAGAAGAAGAGGTCTATATTCATATTCTGGGGCAGAAAAATTCACCCTGCAGAAACAAATGGTCTCTTCGTAAGACCGGCAATCCACTACACTCAACCACAGTGGTTAAGAATTTGTAAACAGGAAACAGTCGAAGCAATTCCCATTCACTGAGAATCTGTGGCAAGATCATTTTGGTGGCAAGGAAGCTCTCCAACCTCAGTGACTTGGAGAACGTTGTTGAGGACATGTGGTTTAAATGGATAATAAATGTTTTGACATTGATTAGTGAGAAAGGATATGCACACATGCCCATCTTATAAGTATATCAAAACTGTAATTCTGTTGTTCAGTTTTTATTGGGGCATAACTGCACTCCACCTTAAATGTGTCTGTCTCTTCCCACCATTATCAGACAATGAAAGCCTGTTGGTAATATCCAAATAAAAATCCACTTCAAATTTCTATTTGAAATGGGTGAAAGAAGATCAAATATTTTTTGTTCAAATATGTTAAAATGAAAAAGTAAATATGTGCGGACCTGCTGTAGTGAATTTACAAATACCCACTTTGCTTTTCTGTGTCTAATGCCTGCCAGAACATTACTAACAATGCATTAGTCCTCAGTTTTTGTGAAGCGTGGATGGTAGAGAAAGTTTCAATAAAATTTACGATTGTACATTTGTTGAATGCATTAGCCTGAGTGGAGCATGTTTGTGTTTGTGTGTCTTTGGCACAGAAAGCAAAGATGAGAGGCTGAGGTTGTGCTTGTTTCCCTTTTGGCTGAGGATTTTTGCTTTTATGAAAATTCCCTTGGCAGTACCCCTCACTGAAGCCCTGAGGCCACTTTACACACACATACACACGCGCACACACCCCCATACCCATCATACCACAAATGCTCACATCATAGTGCTTGAATCTAATGCAGACACATAAACAGAGTCCTGAATCTTGAGTCACAGTGTGCATCGCAAACCACATTTGTGACCCACACCCTAATAATATTCCAAAAACCCAAATTAGGATCAAACGTATGACAAACGGATGTCAAATTTCATAATATTTGACAGCTGACCTTTGTGACTGTTGACCCACTCACAGCATGTAAATAATTTAAAATGCTACATTAACTGTTATTTGCCCTGGGCAGACTGTTTAACATGAAAAATACCTGTTTTTTTCCCTTTTTTTTGATGAATACAAACAGCAATTTAACTTTGACCATCAGAAAAACATCAATGGCAGGAAAGCAGGTATTCTCAACTCCCAAAGCAAATTCTTAGTTTGAATATATAGTATTTACCCTAAATGTTCCCACATTTAGGGTAAAAACAATTAATAGAGCTCATTATATGATACATGACATTGGGTTGATAGGAACAATTTGAGATTTTAACAATGCTTTTCACAGAGTAAAGCTTTCACAAGTCGCAATAAGTGCTTTAAAGAATATCAATTTATTGTAGAATAAGAAAACTCAAGTTTTAGCAATCTTGCACTGTTTTTTGTACTTATTCTATTTCCATTCCCATAAATAGCTTGTAAAATACTAAAGTTTTATTGTTTCTCTCAAACAGTACTAAGTTCAGGTAGTACATGTTTTTAGTGGGACACTACAGCCCCATTCATCCAGTTGCACTTACATTTATATCTAGATTAGAAGACAACTTGAATTTAAGTGCCTTGCCAAGAGGCTAAGCAACATGTGGCAGGGAAGAACCTCATAGTTTTGATTTACAAGATTGTTATAGAAAGAAGTCACATTTTGACAGTATGTGGAAAGTGACCAGAGAGATGGGACAAGTCCGGTTACACTTTGACATCAAATATTGTGAAATTTTAATATTGGCAAATCTAGTGCTTTGCTGCACTCCCACTTACATTGTTTTGCTTTTGATCTATTTTGAGAGAATCAACTTGACCACATCAAATTAATGCTATTTGATAAAAGTCCTACGTCAATCTAAACCACAACCTTTACTTAATATGAGCATTGCCTTCTGTGTTGATGTGTTGAAACAATTGCCAGTTTCACAGCTTTTATTGGCAGTACAGATTGATCCAGAGACACGTGGTAGAGTTTTATTTGTAACCTTTAGTAGAAAGATGGAAAAAGAAGCAATGGAGTACCTAAAAACTATCCTACAACACAGAAATACCAAAGACTTAGAATAGAAAAATATAATAGAAATACTTTTTATTGTCTCACAGTGGGGAGGCTTAGGTGTAGCAGCAGCAATGTGATAGGACAATGAGGCATGTTGGTTCACACAAAAATAAAAACATGAAAATATAGAACAACAAAAATTACAACATAATGTACTGTGCAGCTATCAAAAATAGCATGGGAATGTACAACTGAACAGGATATATATAATTTGTACATTAAAAAAACTGCAGACTATTTACAATTTATGAAAATCAAACTGCAAACAACAGAAATGAGCAAATACCAACAGGAACATGAAAACCTATTTAGTTTGTTGTAAGCAGTGATGGTTAAAAAGCCCAACAGCTGCTGGAAGGAGGGATCTCTTAAAAACCCCTTTTTGTGCAGCAGTTTGTCACTGGAGTTCTCCAGGTTAGCAACAGCTTCCTGAATGGGGTGGGAAACATTATCCTTTGGTAAAGTTATTTAAGACAGAATTACAGAGCTGACCTTCATGGTGAGCTTACCTAACTATTTCACTCTTAGCTGTAGCTAAGCTACTACTCCAACAGGCAACACCATAGATGATGGCTGAAGTCAAGAACTTTAGGAATGCTCTTAGTATACCAAAATACCTCAGCCTTCTCAGCAGGTGGAATTTGCTCTGATCCTTCCAGCATAGAACATCAGTGTTGTGATTATTATTGACAAATATGATGAAGGACAACTCCATTATTTGTGCAAACAGTAAAGAGCTCAAGATTGCTTTCCTGTTGTAATGTGGACAAGAAATTAATTACTATGTTTATTATGTTCTTCATAAGTAGACCTCCTGGTTTCTCGCTTGGTTGCTAATATTTACTGTGTGGAGGTGATGACAGACAGACAGACGGAAGGGGTGAATATGAAACATTTCACACTGCTACAACTGAAATCAACCAAAAACAGATTGTGTGGGTTTCAGTTTAAAAAAAAGAAGGCAGAAGCAATATAACCTGCAGCCCTGCATGGATAAGCGGATATAGACTGAAAAACTGGACTCTGCTTCCAGTTTTTAGTTTAGTGTAGAAATCCAGGCTGTTTCACTGGAAGGTTATGTTAGCCTAGAAGTATAGTTTTGTTGATATAGTGACATTTAGTGACACAATCTCTAAGTAACAACACTTAAAAGACTGCACTCTGCAATCAAAGTTTAGAA
Source organism: Brachyrhaphis terrabensis (assembly GCA_903067065.1). Classification (NCBI taxonomy): domain Eukaryota; kingdom Metazoa; phylum Chordata; class Actinopteri; order Cyprinodontiformes; family Poeciliidae; genus Brachyrhaphis; species Brachyrhaphis terrabensis. The sequence goes on from CAEGAG010065631.1 coordinate 44,640, forward strand.
ACAGAAGGTAGATCTAAATTTAAGGCCAGTGTATAGATGTGTCATTAACATTATTTTGTATATGTAGCCTGGGAAATATTTAGCCTCACAGAACACAATAACTGGGGTTCTTAATGTGCAGTATATTTTATTTTTAGTTGAGACAGATTGAACAAAGCTGTCTTGCTTCTTACTTTTGTTCAAAAATCAGAACACTTGTGTACCGAACAGTAGGTAGCTACTGATGAAATGTGGCAATCTCCAAAATAACAGAGGAAATGCACACAAAAAAAGACAATATATCAAAAACAAAGAAAGAAATATGGCAGTGGCCTCTGGCTGCACAAACAAAATACAGAGAGCTGCATTACGCCACACTGATTTAGAGCACATGGGATTGTGATATGACTTATTTTATCAACACTTACATTCCACAGTAAAGTCTCAGTTCACATAAATGAGAATGTACTAACATATTTCAACAAGTGATGTATATATTTACTGATTTTCTGCCAAATCTATCTCCCGCAGATAATACACGTACAATTCACATCCAAATTCAACACGTAGCATAGTCACACAGGAAGAACACAAGATCTACTTCCTGCCCCGTCTTGGGAAACAGTAATCATCTTGAAACACTGCTCTCTGGTGGTCACAATGTGCAGCACCCGAGACCAACTACCTGAACATATTTAAATGTAAAAAAACAAATAAAATTGCATCACTGAACCCAAAATAATTCAATAGCATTGCTACCGTAATATAAAAGAAAACCGACACTTTGAAACAATACACTTATTCAACCAAAATTTACCACCCGGTTACATATATATATAAAGCCAAGTAAGTTATAGGATTTTGGATTTGGCAATAGTGAGCCCCAAAACCCTTGGAAAAAACAAAATGAAGTTCTTTCTTTCATTACATTTGGTGTAAAATTGTCACAGCATTGTAGAAAAAAACTTCAAAACAACATTCAAACATTATGGTTGTAGGGTGATAGTCTCTCGGTGCTTTGTTGTTTCAGGATCTGGCAGATTTGCTGTATTTGATGGAACCACCAATTCTGCTCTTTGCAAGCCCAAATAGAGTGCAGAATTGATGTGAACCCATTTATAATGTCTGGCCTTCCATTGGTGACCTGAAAGCAGGTTTGTAACTTTTATAAAAATTCAGTTTTTTACAAAAGTATCACTATGCCATGCCAGTATGGTATGAGACAGATAATCTGTTAAAAAAAACAAAAAACAAACAAAAAAAAAAAACTAGCTCCTCTGCCTTCTTCTTATGAACCTGCTGTAATCTGAATAAATACACAGCTCCATCAAAAACAGCCAATCAGAGACAGGAAGAGGGTGTTAGGGCTGTTTATCACAAGGTTGGTTGGTTGCTTTTAATTTGGAGTGGTGTATTTCTTCAGAGGGCAATATTAATTCAGGAAGGAGGTGGAGGAGCTTGAGCTTTTCACTGATTATCTGTCTCATATTACACTGTTACAATATGGTGACAGTTTTAACAAATATGTAAAACATATTTTTTGTAAAAAATAATATGTTTTTTTTTACAAAAAAAAACATATTTTTTTGTACACTGAGTTGGATGCATCCAAGTCAGCATCCAAGTCAGTTGGATGATGCAGCAGGACAGTAATGCAAAACAAACCATTAAAGCTGGTGGCATTAACAAAAAAGGGTCCTGGATTGGTGTAGTCAAAGTCTGGACCTAGATCCAATTGAAATGCTGTACCAACAGTACATAGTACAATAAAACAATTCTGCAAAAACAAAAGTGAGCTATGATTCCTCCACAATAATGTAAAACACTACAACTTCCAGTATGTGGGGCTAATGGTGATGTACATTTCACCACTGTTACATGTTAAGCCTAATAACTGAGGAAATGACCTCAGTAAATCTTACTTAACTCACTGGGAAATTATTTTACAGAAGATGCATTTGTTTTATTTTTCTTAATAGTGCCTCATGTTTCGCTTCAACCAGAGTTGCTGCACAATCAATACCCGTGATGCCCTGCTCCAACATGGGGCACCTAGTCAAAAGAGTTACTTTAGTACAGTGACTTCGGTTCAGCTAAAACTACTCCAGCTTTATTTGGTTAGAAAGATATCTGACTCAGTACACAGCAACAGCTTTTGATAATCTAACTGTCTGACGTTCTTATGATTAGTTATAATCATAGCATTTTCAAGCTATCTATTCAGTCTAAAACTGTTGCAATAATAGCCAGTACAAAACACAAAGGTAATAACAATGCAAATTATGATTTAGAAAATGGAGTCTAGCCAACAAAGAAAACGGAATACATGAAATTTTTATTTTCATTCAACTTCCATTTTAGCATGCAGTTGGCAGTGGATAACACTGAAAAGAAGACCACCTTTTATACTAGAAGAGACCACCAGCAGAATTATGGAGGGTAGCCATCTGTTTTGAATTACTGGAAGGGGCAGGGTGGAGAACAGGACAGAGACATTGAATACATGCTGAAAGTAAAAGAAAACACAAATTGGCCGAATCTGAAAGATCTGCCTTAAAGCAAATGTTTATTTAGTACCCTCTGAGCCACAGTGGTAACATGGCAATGAAACATGATGGAAGGGCCGACAGGGCAATCAGCCGCGTCTAGGGAGAACAAATATTTGTTCTAAGGAAATGACCTCAGTAAATCTTACTTTCACACCGCTCTACCTCAGCGAAAATACACGTATAAATGTCATAGCATATTTTGCATTTGGTGTGAAGTAAAGGTTTCCATGTGCAGGCCCCAGAGCAATTGTACCCTTAGCCAAACCAAGTGGGACAGTTCTGCTATAAACTGCAGGGTGGGTATAAACTACAGCCAGCTGGTTATGGTAAAATAAATGCTGATGCGAGAGTCATTTCCTGTATGACTGCTGGCTTGATTTAAAAATATATTGTTTTTGACTCATTTGACAGAAAAGAGGGAAGAGTGTAGAAAAATAATACATTTAATTTAATGGGATGAAAGTGGCTTTGGGGTTTGACCTGTAACATGCAGGTTGCTAGTTTTAATTAGTCTCAGTAGTGTCATTGTGTTCTTGGGCAAGAAACTTTACCTGCCTTGCCTGCTGGTCATGGTCAGAGGGCCTGGTGCCACTGATTGTATGGCAGCCCTGCCATTCATCCCCAGGGCAGCTGTGGTTAGAATGTAGTTTACCACTATCGACATGTAAATGTCTGCATGAATGGATAAATTGTATCAAAATGTGCTATAGTACGGTGGCCGACAGGTGCAAATGCGCAGCAAAAGAGAAAACATGCAAACAAAAAAGAAAACACCCCCGAATGAAATGCAGCAAACAAAAAAAGAGACGCAAACACCCCCGAATGAAATGCAGCAAACTAAAAAGAAAACACCCCCGAATGAGTCTTTCTCAAAAAAGATATTATACGAGTGTGTAATTTCTATATTTTTTTCTTGCGGTATGATTAGCATAATTGCTTTGCT